>JAQHUG010000146.1:2598287-2711699 GCA_028555095.1 Dicrostonyx torquatus | reverse complement strand
AGTGAAGGTGATGATGGTGGTGAAGGTGATGATAGCAGTGAAGGTGATGATGGTGGTGAAGGTGATGATGGCAGTGAAGGTGATGATGGTGGTGAAGGTGATGATGGTGGTGATGGTGATGATGGTGGTGATGGTGAAGGTGATGATGGTGGTGAAGGTGATGATGGCAGTGATGGTGATGATGGCAGTGAAGGTGATGATGGCGGTGATGGTGATGATGGCAGTGAAGGTGATGATGGCGGTGATGGTGATGATGGCAGTGATGATAATGATAGCAATGATGGGGAGGATATTTTTGAGAGTGGTATTTTTTTTAAGAATAAGATAGATAGCAGTGTCTGCTGTGGAGTCTGGTTTGCAAGCTGGATCTGCCCTCACTACATTATCATCCCTGGGAAAAACTCATAACTTTGACCCTTTCTCCATGGAAGTCATGGAGAAGGCTGGGTGATTCAGGCAGCTCTAGCTTCTGGCCAATCTCTACCCTGTGACCCTCCAAATGTCCTTGACTCCATCTCTAGGACTTGACAACTCCCAATAGCTCCACCAGAGGGCACTCTACAGCAGGGAACGGGCACACTGAGACATGATGAAGAGTGCAGATTCTGGAGTCTAGATGGATTCTCGAGGACCTGGCTGTCACACAAAGGCTATGTGACCATCATATAGCCTTATGTCACACATAGGCTGTTGTGCTGCCAACCAGAGGGCTCTCGGGATAACACACAGGGACCAGGTTGGTGCTGGCCTGCAAAGACTCAAGCAGGGTTGTGATTTCAGGAACAGGGTTGGATCCCTGTGAATAACAGTAGGGTGAATATTTGAAGCTATAGTCCTGAAGAGGGGGGCACTAAGGGTTCTACAATCTATGGCACCGCTCCTGAGGTTCAGAGTACTGGAATGGGAAAGCTGCTACCAGCCCAGTCCCCAGGTGACTACCTAAGGATCATGTAGAAAGGTCACCCATGCATTTGTCTCTAGACATTTGACTCACCCATTCCCTTTTGGCTGCTGTGAGCCCTGGTGCTCAGGAGTCTGATCCGGCCCCTCCTGTCACGTCTCTAGGACTCGGTTGTGGAAGTGGGTTTGCTGGCCACCTAGTAGTGCTCCGTGTTGACCTTTCTGAGGGCCTTACCGGTGTGGTTACTTCACAGTCTCACAGCCACTGTGTGAGTGTCCTTCTCTGCTCTCTCCCTGCTAGCTTCTTTCCTTTCTATTGTGTTTTATTATTGCCCTGTCATTGCTATTGTTATTATAACATCCAGGTACATGGGAACCTGTGTCTCACTGTGCTTCACTCCTTTGTAAGACTAGGCAAGTGGGGTGCATTCTCTCCTTGAGCGTTCATAGTCCATGTTTGAAAGACCTGACAGCCATCCTCACACCTAAGAGGCCAGGACAAAAATGGCAGAGATAGATCCCATTGGGCAGGGCAGGCCCAGCAGAAAGAGCCCAGCACATCCTGGAAGTTGCTGTGACCAACTTATCCAGCAACCTGTCAGCCCTCTGTGAGGACTTACTAAGTGCATGAATTTTATTCCAAGACCCACGTGGACAGGTTCTGTCCTTCCAGATATTTCTTTTCTTTTCTTTTCTTCCTTTCTTTCTTTTCTTTTCTTTTCTTTCTTTCTTTTTTTTTTTGAGACAGATTTCTCTGTAGCTTTGGAGCCTGTCTTGTAGACCAGACTAGCCTCAAACTCAGAGATCCACCTGTCTCTGTCTCCCGACTGCTGGGATTAAAGGTGTATGCCACCGCCACCTGATTTTTTTGTTTTGTTTTGTTTTTTGGCCTTCCAGGTATTTCTGAAGGATGAGGAGACTAACAAACAAGCAAGCACCACGAGATGTGGTGTGTGTGGGCTTAGGAGGTGTCTGTGCCAAGAGAGGGGAGGGCCCAGTAGAAGAGACAGACAGCACTTGAACAAAAATACCTGGACAGAAGGGACTCAAGCGAGGAGGAGAATGCAGACCATAGGAGGCCACTGGAGTAGACCTGGGTGGGGCAAGCTCAACAGACCTAGATAAAGTGCAGCAGTCATGGCCATACGAGAGCCCTGTTGTAGGAAAGGCTTGCACAGACTGAAGCTGTGGTTTCCAAAGAGAGGAAGACAAAGCCAAGATTTCTGACCCCACCCCCCAAACTCCCTTCCATTTCCCAGGCACTGTTCCAGGGTCCTGATGGGTTCAAGGCTGGAGGGATCAGTTTGATTCACCCTTGAGGCTCCTCCCCCTGGAATCTGAAGTTCTAAATCCCAGTGCCTGGGCAGTGGGTTCACTCAGGGACACGGTGGCTCCTCTTCTGTGCTCCGTCTTCCTGTGTTGCTGGGGGATGGATGGTCCTGGCCCCGGGCCACCCGCCAGCACATTGTCTGCTTGTCTGGCCGGAAGCAGCTGCTGCCCAGGGCGGGTGGGGCCTGCGGGGACCATGGACTGGGAGACTGCAGGGCTGCAGAGGCCTGAGCCCATCTCAGTCAGGCAGCCATGCACAGGGTCTGGGATGTGGAAACTGGATGTAGGGATGTAGGGAGAGGGCTGCTGGTCGCCATTCTGTAAGTCCATGCTCAGTCGCCTGGGCACCATCCCATCACCCAGCCAACGTTAACCAGTTGGAGGATTTTGGTCACTCCTCAGCCTGGACACAGTAGAGGAAACCAAGCCCTAATCTAAGGATAAACGACTCCAGTCCTGGCCAGCTCCTCATCTGAGAAGAACACTGGTCCCATGGGAATTTGGACACTATCCTCTGGGGTGAGGATGGTCAGGTGCGGACATCCAGCCTGGGAACTCACAGGTCTCCTTATCCCATGGCTCCTGACTTGAGTCAGGTCCTTTCCGCCCTTATCTTTCACCCTTCCCTCCCTCCTCATTCCACATACCGAACTTCAACGAACATGTCCAGTGTGGACAACTATAAAGAAAAATGGGGGGAGGGTCCTCAGTTGGAAGAAATTGGCTGTAATATCTGTCCACTCTGGTTGTGTGACCTCATACGATAAACAACTGTCCCTGTACCAGTATGGCTGTTTGGCCGGGATGCACCTGTTCTAGCAGGGGTGCCCTGGAACCCCAATTTGGCCACCATGCCTGTTAAGAGGCCAGGACACCCTGGGTTGCACACTTATGGTCATAGTTTTAATAGGCATCCTTCTCTCATGCCCTTCAATGAAACCCACAGGGCAGCCACACACTAGAGTCCTCAGGTATGAAGTCCTGACCAGCCCTGCCTGACCTTCAGCATGCTGTTGTTCTGCCTTGAGGATGTGAGCCCTGGGTTTAGCACTGGCTCCTTACCTGCATAGAGAGCCATTATTTGGGGTACGGACTCATTCTGGCTAGGGACCTTGTTTCTAGAATCTTCTGTTAATTTCCCTTCAAATGTTGTCTGTCTTGCTTTTCAAAGTGTCACTTAGATTAAAAGCTGACTGGAGTTGGCTGTGGTGGCACATGCCTGGGATGCCAACACTTAGGATTCCACAGAAGATCCAACCTGAGCTACATAGTCAGGCACTACCTTAGAATTAAATCTTTTTAAAGGCTTAGGGGTGTGCCTCAGTGGCAGAGTACTTGCTTGGAAGGTCCTGAGTTTTTTGTTTTGTTTTGTTTTTTTTTCGGGGAAGACAGACCAAAGTCTCCTCAAACACCTGGGACTCTGCAGCAAGGGTGGGTAGGGTACCAGTCCCAGGGACAGAGGCCCATCTTCCACACCAAGTGCACTCATGGCCACACCCACCTGGCAGAGAGGCCATTGATTTCCAGAATGGTCCCCTTTGTAAGCACTGTGAGCACCAGTGAGCCTGGCAGGCCCTCCACCATAACCCTTCACATATAGAACATCCCAGAACACAGGGCCACTACCCTATGAGAGGGGGCCACTGAACGTGAGGGTCTAGTCTGCTAGAAAAGATGAGATAACCACCAATGAACAGGCTAAGCACGGTACAGTGGTGTGGATCTGTCATCTCTGCACTAGGGTGATGAGTTCAAGGTCATCCTCAACTATGTGACAAGTTTGAGGCCAGCCTGGGCTACACAAGACCCCGTCTAAACAAAGCAAGAGTTAGGCTTGCCAAATCGGAGCTCCAAGTCCAGTGAGAAAATTTGTCTGAGAAGATGGTGAAAAGCGAGGGAGGAAGATGCTCAATGTTGACATCAAACACCAGAGAGAGAGAGAGAGAGAGAGAGAGAGGATAGAAATGATGCTGTCCCTGCCGTGCAAGGCCTGCAGGGAACAGATCTTTGCCATGCAAACTTCCTCCAGTCTCTCAGCCTCACAGGACGCTTGGATGACTGCAGAGGAGCAGGAACAGGGGCTCTGAACTTGGAGTCGAGTGTTCCCCAGAGACATGCACTTGGCTTTTGGAAGAGGGTGGAATCCTACAGCATTACAGGAAAGGGGGCATGGAAAAGTCAATGGGACAGACAATCCAAAAGGAAGGAGTCAGGGTTACTTGGCCAAAAAAATATTTAGAAGGAACGAAGATGCCACAGGATGAATATTTAAGATATAAGACAGAGGGAAAACAGGAAGAATGCTGGCCAAAGAGCTCACAGGTTTGACTCGAAGAATCTTAGCAGCCAAGGCAAAGTGGGAGATGGTGGCTTATGGATACCTACCTATTCATGAGGTTTTGATTCTGAAGCCTCCAAGAGGGAGAAGGTGCTAGGGAGTTGGGGCATCACAAGTGTGACATGGGTACCTTTGTGACAGTTTCTCTTGTTGTCAACCAGACTGGGATAAGAAATCCCTAGGGAGCTGGAGCAATGTCATAGGGTTAAAAACATTTGCTGAGTACCAGGGTTTGGTTCCCAGCACCTACACGGCAGCTCACAACCATTTGTAACTCCAGTTCCAGAGGATCCAACATCCTCTTCTGGACTCTATGGGCACAGAATGCATGTGTTACATATACACACATGTAGACAAACACTAATTTTTAAAAAAATCTGGGAGACTGGCCTAAAACTTCTGGGTTACACCTGCATATCCATGGAGCCCTTTTAGGGAGGGCTGGCATTCAGGGTAGGAATGAGCAGTGGGGGTGCCCTGTCTCGAACAGGGGTGGAACCTTCAAGCTCCGAAAGGGCTTGGGTGAAGACGGTGGTGTGAGCTGATAACCTTTCTGTCCTGAGGAGGTCATGAATCACACTGCTACTGGCTGCCACTGGTGCCAGTTTCCTCGGCCCTTTACTGTGCACCCCACACCGGCGGTTCTTCTGGAAGGGCCAAGCCTTGGGTTGGGTCTGCTCAGGTATTCTGCTGCCGGGACTGAGTTCTCTGTCTCCCCAGAGTGCAGGAGGCCACTGTTGGACTACTCAGCCGCCTCTCTAGTGTAATCCAACAGCCCTGACTGTGCTGGAGCTAACTCTTGTAGACCAGGCTGGCCTCAAACTCTGCCTCCTGAGTGCTGGGATTAAAGTCATGCACCACCACTGCCCGGCTATATCTTTCTTAAAAAGTTTATTAGCACATATGAATTATAATAATAATGATGGGTTTCATTTTGATAGCCTCATACATGTATATATTTTAATGTTACTCACCTCCTGTTACTCTCTCTGCTTCCATGCCCACTGGGCCTCTTTCCCCTCTCAGCTAGTTTCCCTTTTCTTTCTCTCTCTTTCTCTCATGAAGATCAATGTGTTTTATTGGGATTGCTTACAGGAGCATAACTCACCAGTGGCTACACTATAGAAGGATTTTTCTTTTAGGCCACCAACCAACTCCCAAATCATGACTTATTATTAGTTTTGAATACTTGGCCTAGCTTACACTCATTTCTGGCTAGCTCTTTTAACTTAAATTAACCTGTTTCTCTTTATCTACCTTTTGCCTTGGGGCTTTTTACTTTTTTTTCTATATATCTTACTTTACACTGCTTCTTGTATCTGGCAAGGCTGCCTGACTTCTTGCCTCTTATCATCATGTTCTCTCCTCCTCCTTATTCTCCTCTCAAACATAGCTTTCTTCTCTTATTTATTCTCTCTCTGCTGGTGAGTCTATCCTTTTCTGCCCAGCTATTGGCCATTCAGCTCTTTATTCGACCAATCAGGTGCCTTAGGCAGGCAAGGTGAAACAAATGCAACTCATCTTTATGAAATTAAACACACATCCTTACATTGTTAAACGAATGCAGTATAAACAAATGTAACACACCTTTATAGCTAAAGTGATATTCCACAGCATAAACAAATGTAACACACCTTTATAGCTAAAGTGATATTCCACAGCATAAACAAATGTAACACATCTTTATAGCTAAAGTGATATTCCACAGCATAAACAAATGTAACACACCTTTATAGCTAAAGTGATATTCCACAGCATAAACAAATGTAACACATCTTTGCCTAGTTAAAGTAATATTCCACAACAACACACCACTGAAGAGAGTGTCTCTCTCCCTCTCCGAGAAACCATTAACTGTGTGTAGATCCATAGAGACCCTTTTTTATCTATCTTCTATCTGTCTAGTTGTCTGTCTGTCCTATGCTTTCCGTTCCTTTAGGGCAGCAGTTCTCAACCTGTGGGTCAAGACCCCATTGTCAAACTTCTATCTCCAAAAATACTTACATCATGATGCATAATAGTAGCAAAATTACAGTTACAAAGTATCAATAAGAATACCTTTATGGTTGGGGTCACCACAATATGAGGAACTGTGTTAAAGGGTTGCAGCATTAGGAAGGTGGAGAAACACTAGAGAGTCCTTTCATGCTGAGGTACAGCTTGGGCTGATGGGGCTGGCCTGATGGCACTCCAGGTAAAATCCCAAATCAGGCTTTCTAGGCCCTCAGCCCATGCCTGCCACAGGGCCTCATCCTATCCCCACAACCACCTGGGCACCGGCTCCGGCTCAAGGGCTGAGGCTTCCGTGGCTGCTCTTCCAGCCGACAGATGAAGGCATGAAGATGCAGTAAACTCTGGCAGAGAATGGCTGTGCCGTCTGTCCCCTCTTTCTGGCTGTGGAGACAGGAATGTGGGGCCCTGGAACACATCTTTGTCACCCCACAACTTCAACCAGATATCTCCTGAGCTTATGTTAGGAGACTTAACCCTCTGTCCAGGTACCACCACATCTGTCTTCCCCAACCCCCGCCACAACCACTCCTAGTCTTGCTGTGGTCCAGGCGGCTGACACATGAGGTTTCACTCAGTGTGGCTGTCCCCACCCACGCAGTGGCCATTGCCAGAAGAACCAAAGGCTCAGGCCTCTCCTACTGCTACTGATAAAAGACGCCACTCCACCCCCACTCTTCCTCTCTCCCTTAGCAGGCGATAGCTCCACGCAGGTCAGGGACCAGAACACTGGCACCATTAAAGCCAAGGGCTCTGAGCTCTGCCTGAAGCATGGCATACAAGCTAGACATCCAGTCTACCCACTGTCCTCACTGAAGCTCAGAGCTCACAGCAACCACATTGCTTTCAGTAGTGGCCTAGATACCTGACACCAGTCTGGACCCTGGGGTCTGCTCCAGATACTGTGCCTGCCGTGTAAGAGGGAGCCACTAAACAGACCCTACCAATAGCCAGCTTTTATTTGTGTATGTGGAAGAATACAGGCAAGTTCATATATGTCCAAGTGCATATGTATGCATGTGCATGTAGGGGCCAATGGCCAATCTTAGGTGTCGTTCCTCAGGAACTATTTGTTAGGGAATATTATTTTAAGGTTTGTTACTTTTGTTTATGCTGCATTTGTTTAACTCTGGGAAGCTATGATTCTTTGCCTGTCTAAAACACCTAATGTTCTATTAAAGAGCTGAACGGCCAATATCAGGGCAGGAGCAAGGATAGGTGGAGCTGGCAGGCACAGAGTATAAATAGAAGGAGAAACAAGAAAGAGGAGGAGCAAGAGAACAAGGAGAGGAGGACATCAGAGACCACTCAGCTACACAACAAGCCATGGAGAAAAAAGTAAAGAAAGGTATACAGAAACAGAGAAAGATAAAAACCCAGAGGCAAAAGGTAGTTGAGATAATTTAACTTAAGAAAAGCTGGCAAGAAACAAGCCAAGCTAAGGCTGGGCATTCATAACTAAGCATATGCCTCCATGTGTGATTATTTTTGGGGGGCAACTGGGTGGTGGGCCCCCCAAAAGCCCCAAAGAGTAAAAAGAGTAAGTCATCACACTATTCACCTCACTTTTTGAGTAAGGGTTCTCATTAGCCTGGAGCTCTCCAAGTAGGCAAGGTTGACTGGCCAGCAAGTTCCAAGGATCCTTCTGCCTCCACCTCTCCACTGCTGAGATTACAGGCTCCTGCCCACTGTGCCTGGCCTCGGGTCTTCCTGGTTGGGGGCCTCAGATGCAGGTGGCCAGGGCATTCTTACTCAGGATTGGTAAGGTAGTGGCCCCAAAGTGGCCACTACACATGAGCTGGATTCCCATAGTACCAAACTGAAGCCAAAAGCTCCTCCAGTCCAGCCCTGAACCCATGTGGCACTTCTATGGCACCATGGAGCTGTCATAGCCCCTACCTGGTTGCAGGGACTTAGACACCACTTTTGATGGTGTATGGCCAGTGTCAGAAGACTCAGAAGACGAAGGGTAAATGGTGGAGGAGATCCCCTGGTGTGGCTTCAGTGGTGTTGTGCCCTCTGGCTTCCGTGAAGAATAACCTTGGTGCCTGTTCTCCCTGGTGAGGGTCATTCTAGTGGCCAGGCTTCAGGGTCTTGGCAACTGCCTCTCTGGGATTTCCAGATCCATTTCACCCATGCAGGCAGCTCCCGAAGGCTGACCTTGGCAGTCCCCAGACCTCTGAGTATGCCGAACATGGAATTTTGCTTGATCCTAGCCAGCAGGATGAGGTAACTGGTCAAGGTTCCTCTGTTAAAGACCACTGTGCTTGGCCAGTGGCTAACTCTCAGGTAGCCCCCCAGGTCCCCAATACAGTCTCACCTACAGCTGTGCACTGGCTTGTCCACGATGCCTTCTGTAGGAAAGGCTCTCTACTTAGGAGCAGCCACTGCCTGAGCAGGCTCTGTGAGGACAGGAGTGCATGTGTTAACTCCAGAGAGACCAGGTCCGGGTTAGGGCGACCGGCGCCAGCCCAGCAGCTGAACAAACAGTGTCGGTCTTGTTTCCCGGCACCCTGCAGTCTGGCTGCCCCACCGGAGTGGAGGCCCCTCAATGCCAAGGGCCGCCATGTCCCTCTGTGAAGATGACAGTCTCCTCCCCCTCAGCTTCCCAGTTCTGCTCCTAGGTCCCACAGCCAGAGTCTCTACCTGGCACACGGCTGAGGGGCTAGCTGCCCTTATAACCCATCCAGACTCGGCTTCAACCTTGTTGCCTCGAGATAGTCTCCTTGCCCCTCGGTATTTCCAATTGTAGAATGAAATGGTAACACCCATCTTTGTCCTAAGAACAGACAGGGCAGTTGCCAGCAGCGAGGGACCAGGCTGATGGAGTCCCAGAAGTTTGATGAAGGCTTAGCCACTCCCATTCAAGAATGGACCGTTTATATTTAAGAACACTCGGGGTAGGAAGATGGTTCAGCATGTGTTGCTCTTCCCAGAGCCAGGTTCAGCTCTCAGCACCTAAATAGTGGCTCACAAATGCCTGTACTCCAATTCCAGAAATTCTGACACCTTCTGGCCTCCCTAGGCACCAGGCACGCATGTGGTGCACAGGCATACATGCCGGTAAAATACCCACACACATAAAAAGAAATGAGAATAAGAAAGGACAACACCCAAAAATTTTATTTAAAAAAGTAATTAAAAATAATAAGTAGAAGTCAGGTGGTAGTGGCGCACACGTTTAATCCCAGCACTCAAGACACAGAGGCAGGTGAATCTCTGTCAGTTTGAGGCCAGCCTGGTCTACAGAGCAAGTTCCAGGACAGCCAGGGCTACAAAGAGAAGCCCTGTCTCAAAAAACAAAACAAACAAACAAAAACCACAAACAACAACAACAACAACAAAACTAATAATAATAAATGGAGTTGGAGAAATGGTTCGCTGCTTAAAAGCAGTTTTTACTCCGGCAAAAGATCCAAGTTTGGTGCCCAGAACCACATAGTGACTCACAACTTTCTATAACTCCAGTTCTAGGGGATCTGACGGCCTCTTTTGACCTCTGCAGGCACCAGGCGTGAACATGGTGCACATACATACATGCAGGCAAGATACTCGTGCACACAAATAAAATTTAAAAATCAGAAAAATAGAAGAGAATATTTCTCACCAAGTGTGGAGGCCATCCCTGTAATTCTAGTGCTTGTCAGGCCACAGCAGGAGAATTTTGAGTTCAAGGCCAGCTTGGGCCTGTACTGGTTAGTTTTTGTCCCTTCGACACACACTGGAGTCATATGGAAAGAAGGAATCTTGATTGAGGCATTGCCTCCACTGGATTGGACTGTAGAGAAATCTGACATATTTTCTTGATTAATGATTGATGTGGGAGGGCTCAGCCCACTATGGGCGGTGACACCCCTAGCAGGTGGTCCTGGTCTATATAAGTCTGCTGAGAGAGTCATGGGGAGTAAGCCAGAAAGCATTCCTTCATGGTTTGTGCTTCAGTTTCTGCCTTAAACTCCTGCCCTATCTTCCCTCAGTGATGGACTGTGACCTCTCAGATGAACTGAACTCTTACCCCACTGAGACATCTTCTGTTGGTGTTTAACAGAGCAACAGAGAAGCAAACTAGGACAGACCTTGTCTCACAACAAATACCCAAGCCACTATCTCTTCACTGATGGCCAAGTGGAAATGAGAGCCTGGGAAAGGAGCCTAGGGGAGGGGCAGGCAGGGTATGGGCCACCCAGTAGCAGGGCATTGTCCGACTTGATAGGGAGGTGAATGAACCAGATATCCAAGACAGGTACAGGATCCTCACTATCCACTCCCTCCAGTTTGCAGAACACAGGGGTGCCAATTCTTTGTGTTCAAGGATCTGCTCCACAAAGCCCTTTCTTAAGGGGTCCCAGTCATCATCTTAGAATTATGAGATTTACTTTAACCCCTGGACAGTAACTTCTGGGCTTTCGGTATTGCATCTAGCATCTCAGGACCTCTGACAGCTCAGTAGTTCCTATTCCACTGGGTGTCCTGGGCTGGATTAGAGGATACAGGCCATTTACTCCACAACCACCAGCCCTCAAAATATTCACTGCATCTCCTGTCCAATACAGCTCACGCCAGCACCCTGGTGTCCTCCAACAGAGAGAGTTTCCATCCATCTCCTATCCTCATTGGGAATGCCATGAAAGTCTAGGGACTATCTCCAACGATTTTTTTCTCCTTTTTTTTTAAAATTTTTATTGTTAAAAGAAAAATTTACATTTACTCCCCTTGTTCCCGGCCCTCCCGCTCCCCCACTACCCCACTGCCCTCCCCCTGCTTCCTTAAGATGGTGCAGGATACCCTGTCCTATAGGAAGCCCAAGGCCCTCCCCCCTCCATCTCAGTCAACCAGCTTAATTCTTATGCAATCAATAAATTGGCCAAGTCATGAGAAGAAAGTAACTAACTACATTTATCTAATCTTCAACCCAATCGAAGATCTGAGAAGGGAAATAACATTACCTAAGTGATTAGGAAGTGCAATCAAACAACTTCCAAAATAAATCTCCAACGTTTCTGAAGTGAGTCATTTCCTATACTAGATTTTCCAAGAGGTCTGACATGTCCACCCCTCTACCCAGTCAGCTCCAAAAGCTTGGGCCATATCTTGTTCACCTTGATTCCTTATCCTCAGATGTAATGTCAGCATCAAGGACACTAGCTCCTAGGATGCTAGACTATCTCCTGCCCATTTCCTGTATGTGTTAATCCATTGTCATCTGGGAAGTAAGGACAGTCATAATGAAGGACAGAGAAGTTGAGACCATTGCTCATTGATACACAGCTGAGTTGGGCAGAGGCCTGGAGAGGAGTTGGGCAATTATCCCCAGGACTGCGCACCTTGCCCTGGTACACACTGGATAACCTACAAGGCCCTTGGGCCACCAGTCATGCAGGCCTAGTCCTTCTTCTGGTCACACACACCATGCTGTCTTTCTACATCAGAGCATCTTGGGGTCACAGCTTCACCCAGAGACCCACCTCAGGACATTCTCACTACCCAAGCATCTCTTCCTTCAGAATGTTGAGGAAAGGGGACATCAGACAGGGAAGTGACATGAAGATTCACTGTCCTTCTGGGCCCTCAGATACAGGTCCTCTGGACTTGTACATGGAAAGCTCTGGGCCACCACTCCAGTCCTTCCTTCCACCAGTCCAGTCCTCTGTCTCCTCTCAGGCCAGCATGATAGGGCCTTTCCTCCCCTGCCTCCAGGGTCGGGCATGATGATGCCCCAGGCTAGTCGGGGTCTCCAGCATCCCTCTGAGGAGTCAGTGACACAGACTCTGGACCAGTGAGGTCTGTGTCTGTCTAGTCCCGAGCCTTGCCAGATCCTCTATGGCAGCCTCAGTTTACCTTCCAGTGCAATTGATGTTTGG
Source organism: Dicrostonyx torquatus (assembly GCA_028555095.1). Classification (NCBI taxonomy): domain Eukaryota; kingdom Metazoa; phylum Chordata; class Mammalia; order Rodentia; family Cricetidae; genus Dicrostonyx; species Dicrostonyx torquatus. The sequence goes on along the minus strand of JAQHUG010000146.1, from coordinate 2,699,261 downwards.
TCCCTATGAATGATGACCTTTCTAGTTCTAATATGATGGCACTCGGTGGGACCCTATTATTCCCTGAGCCAGATGTCCTGGTAAGGGTCAGAAGTAGGGAAGACATTTGGCCATAGGTCCCAGGCAGGATTCTGGGGGTGGGGAGTGGAGAAGGAGAAGCCTGCTGGGGGGAGCCCTCTGCAGGAGAACCTGACCAATCCTAGGGAATTTTTTTTTCCGCGTATGGGTATTTTGTTTGCATGTGTATCTTTGCACTATGCATGTTCAGTGCCTGCAGAGCCCAGAAGAGAGTGTCAGATCTCCTGGGAGTTATGGGTCGTTGTGAGTCACCATGGGGGCGTTGGGAATTGAACCCAGGTCCTCTGGAAGATCAGCTCTTAGTCACTGAGCCATCTCTCCAGCCCTCTAGCACATCCTAAAGCCTGGCCAGCCCAGCCCTAACCCTGATGGTGATATTAGAGGCATAGTTCTGGGTCCCTAGGGGCCAGGCTGGGCCGGCTAACCTGGCTGACCTGGCTTGTCTCACTGTTGTAGTATAGCCTTCAGCACTTGCTGGGCCTCAGGGAAGGTGTCTTCCATTCTGAAAGCCTGCTGCTGCATGATCAAGTCAAGGCTAGTGTGTGGCCAGCTGTTCTGCTCAGGGGACACAGAGTGCAGCACCACCCCAGCATCCTATCTGTCCCCAGACACTGGGAAGAACCAGTAAACAGAGCCCTTCCCTTCACTGTCACTGTTAGGAATTAAAAAACCTGAGCCTCGGCTTCTCTGTTCGGTCCCCAGCGCTACAGCCTGAGATGCCCGAGGGCTGCTGACTGGCGGGTGAGCAATTTTCTCTAAACACTGCTCCAACTTTGTGTCATTTCCTGCAGGCCCTACCTGCTCTGACTCGATCTACACACTTCTCAGACATAGGTGGCAGCAACATCCTCCTGTGTGGGGATGTCACTCACAACCAGAGCTCCCAGAGACGGTACCCTAGCCCTGTGGGTGCCCAAAGTCCTGTTGGTGGATGTGGTTCTGTGACTGTCAGTGACCCTGTAGGTTCTCAGTCCTGTGTGTTCTTGTGGTTCTGTGGGTGTCTGTGGCCCTGTGTATGCTTGTGACCCTGGAGGTGTCTGTACCTGTGTGTGGGATGATGGTGGTCACGTGGGTGTCAGTGTGCAGATAATGGTCCCATAGTGTTCAAAGCCCTGGTTGAATTGCCATATGACTTAATGGCCACTAGGGGGCAGAAGAGGGAGCAGGCCCACCTTCCAAGGCGACCTGTCTTCCCTTTAGAGCCAGTGCTTTGTGCAAGCAAGGGGGTAGGGTGGGGTGAGGGGAAGTGAGCAAAGGAGGCTGAGCAAGGTCACTCCAGGCCAGCAGAGAAATCCTGGCTTGGATCCTAGCTCTGCTGCTACCTCCCACATGACTTCACCAGCCCAGCCCTCATCTGAACATGCAGAGAGCACTGGGCCTGCTTAAGGCATTGCCTCCCGATGCGGAAATTAACTTCCTGCCCAGAGAGGCTGCGCCCACACAGCTGCAGGTCTGGGCGCCAGACCTGGGGAGTCCTGGAGTCCAGTTGAGGCCTCTCCTACCCTCCTCCTGTCTGCAGATGGGAAATTGAGACCCAGCCAGGGCAAGGGGGCTTGGATGACATTGCACAATAAATTCAAGTCGGGGACAGGACCAGCTGGGCCTGCTTGCCTCACAGAATCATCTCCCAGCCTGTGTCCTAATCCCACCAAGTCCTGTAGAAGAGGGGTCCTGCAGGGATGGGCAAGAGGCTGCTATCTAGCCCCGAAGGCCTTCCTATGCCAGGTGCCAGGCACTGTAGCTACCAGCCTCAGAAGTCAGAGATCTCACTGGCCTGAGTTGTGGGTACTTCTGCCCTGGGTGGGTATCTGAAATCTCATCCCCAATGTAGGGCCTGGCAGCCAGCCATAGGACGAGAGCAGATGAGAGAACAAGCCTCCTCGGGACTTTCCCAGCAGTCTATCTCTGCACCTTCTCTCTCCCCCAGGATGGAGGGGGATAGCCCCACAGTTGTCCTCTGGGCCAGCATTTTCCCCAGCTTCCCACACAGAGGATAACAGTCAGCCTTAAGTTTGGCCTGAGCTCCGGGAGAATAAAGTTTGGCAGGTGGGACCCGAGAGGGTGGACTAGGAGGCTTTCCTTGGCCCTCAGAGACTCAAGTGGGGGCAGCTGTGGACTCTTGCTGGGGCTCCGAGTGTGACACCCTCCCCCTACAGGCCTCGGTTTCTCCATGTGTTCAGCAGCCACTGTGTGTGCAGAGCAGAGATTCTGAGAACCACGAGGCTGCAGGCTCAGCCCAGGACTGGGATAGTCCTAGCTCAAGGATGGGTGGTGAATAAAGATCTGGGTTATCGGGCCTGGTTTTCCTCTCAGCCACAAAATAGGGGCTTATTTTGTGCCTTGGGCAGGTGGCCCAGCCTAGGAGGCCACTGACTGCCTTCTCCAGAAGCTCCTCCCATCTGCAAGCAGCATTACCTCATCAGGAAGCCATTCCGGAAAGGAGCTGCAGAGCCCCAAGAGTGGGAGTGAAGAGGGCTTTCCAAGAGCCTCTTTGCCACCCAGGAGCCCAACCAGGACAGACAACATAGCCCTGGTGCTTGCCCAGTGACCACTGCAGGGAGGTGACCAGGCTGGGTGGGACTGAGTAGGCAGGAGGGACTGCCCTGCCTGAAGCCAGCAGCTTTCAGGTAGGCAGAACAGATATTTCAAGAGCTGGGACCAAATGGCCATTCATGAGAGGAGTCAGGAACAAATAAAGGGCAGAGTCGCCAAGCCCTGACCCTCTCAAGCCTGTGTCCCCTCCTGCAAAGTACAGAAGCATTGGGCACAGTGAGCATGTGACTGTACCTTGCTGCCTGATGATACACATCCGAACCCCAGTGCTGCAGCCAGCCACACGATCAGTGCTGGGGAAGGAACTGTGGGGACAGCTGGAGGTAAGGGACAGGGTAAAGGTGACCGACCCCGACTGGGAGAGCTCCCTAGCCCCTGGCCCAGCAGATGTATTAGAGACATTTGGAACCTTGGTTTTTCTCATCTGGAGAATGGATCAAGTAAGCACCCTGCCCCAGTAGCTGAAAGAGATCTGAGAATACAGGCCCCAGAAGACTGGTGCTTAAGGGTGCACAGGAATAAATCCTCCCCTGCCTGGGCCGGGGGCTCCTCCTAAGGTGGACACAAGCTTCTCTCTTTGCCCTAGGGGAAGTGAGAGTCTGCCCTCCAGCCCCACCCAACCACAGAGCTTCCTGCACACACCACCTTTCCCCAAACCATGCCTGGAGAGTGCCTACGCAGCCGGCAAAAACTTTAGAAGAGATTGGGCCTATCAGGGCTCCGCTGAGAACCAGTGAGGTACAAGCAAGGGGAAGATGTGGACATGGGTACAAGGTCAGGCCCGGCACATTTGTGACTGTCCTGGTTACTTATTAGAGAATAACTAGAACACAATAGTGGGCAGGAGGTGGTGTTGGGGACAAGAATCATATGTTCTGTGTCTGGAGCTTCAGACTGACCGACCTTAAGGAATGCTTGAAGATTCCAAGAGGGCAGAAGAAAATTAGAGGCTGGGGTGGAAGGGTTTGTTTGTTTGCTTTACTGAATGATTTTGTCTGCATGTGAATATCTGTGCACTATGTGTGTGCAGTGCCTGCAGAGGCCAAAGGAGGGCATCAGATCCCCTGAGGCTGAGTTACAGATAACCATGAGCTACCATGTAAGGGCTGGAAATTGAATCTGGGTCCTTTGGAACAATGACCAGTGCTCTTAGCTGCTGAGCCTTCTGTCCAGCCCCTGGTATAGCCGTTTTAATGCAGTGGTATAATACAGTTTTAACGGAGACCTTGATGGGTCCCACAGTCTTCCTTCTGAGTACAGGAAGTCTAGTGAGTTTTGAGAGCAGAGCTGCAAGGTGACCATATAGGGCGCTTCATGGGTGCTAAAGATGCCCAAACTGACCCCAGGATCTGTGTGACCCCAGGGCACCTGAAACCCTTGACTGTCTCTACACCCAGCCCAGCTAGTGAGGGAATGGGACAGGGGTGAGGGTGGGACAAGGGCAACTGGGGCAGGGCCAATGCAGCAGGAGGTCCGAGAGACTGAGAAAGTAACTGGGCAGAAAGCGGGTCTGAGCAGGACAGGTGGCCTGTGCTGTTTCCATGGCTCCCGAGTCTCTGCCTGCCCAGCTCAGCCTGGGAAAAACAAGCTGGGTACTGAGCAAACACTGCCTGTGGCCGCTAGGACAAAGGCAGGGCTGTTTAGGTGCTCATGGCAGCCAAAGGGCCTCCTTGGCGGAACATCAGTTTAGACTAGGCCAGTCAGGGCTGAGCTGCCACACCCTGTAATGGCCCGTCTCTTAACCTTTGGGGGTGCAAGCTGTAGCTGTGGGCTGGAGGAGGAGAGAAGGAAGGGGGCAGGCAGGACCCTAGATCTGCATTTTGGGAGTACTGTCATTCATCTGGCCTTTCACGGCACTAAAAACAGTATCATTATGTCCCTGGGTGAGAAGCTAGCAGCTCTGTAGCAACATATGAGATCCCCCACCCCACCCCCAGGGGCATCTCACAGAGTGTGGGAAGTGCACTTTTCGCTGCCACTGGGACAGATGCATCCTTGGCTCCAAGCCAACCAAGCTGGAAGAAAGCACCCGTAGCCGAGCTAGCACTCCCAGCATCCTGCAGCACTGCACCCAGCTGCCCTTGGGTAGACATTCTGCACTGGCTAGAGCCTCCTTTCTCCTGCTTGCTGGAATCCCCTCCCATGAGAGAGCCCAACTTACATGGAGGCACCTTTCCTCCAGGGCCAGCTTGTGGGAGACGGGAGCAGGAAGTCTCTGCAGCAGGCTGGTCTGTGGGTAACCAACCATAACTGGGGTTCAGAAAGACTGACCCTATACCATCTCATCTCAAAAGGCAGGATGACGCTGAGGCCAGTTAGGACTGGAAGATATACAAAGAAGTAGGGACTGGACTGGGTCTTTAGGAAAAGGGGTGAGTAAGCATGACCAGAACAAGGGGATGTTGGTCATCTCCACTCCATCTCACTCCTCCCATTCCAGACCCTACCCCTCAGAAAACCCACCAAGGATCAGCTTCTCCCCCAGAGCTGAGCAAAACAATGCCTACAGGGTATTTAAGGCCTGGCTGCCTGACCTTCCACGTGCTCTCTCTCCTGCCTTCCCAAGAGTCATCTGGGAGTTGCTTCACTCTGCTTTGCTCTGCTTATTAAAACCTGGTCTTATTAATTCAGTTTGATTTGGATTTGATTATTGGTAAAGGATGCCCAATAACCAGGGATCCATAACTTATCAGGGGATCCCATTAGACAGAAGCCCTCAGGGCTCCCAGGTCCCAGAGAAGGCACTTTCTGCCCTTGCCTGTGCCCACACAAGGTTTAAGAGCTTCTGGTACCTTCCCCACTCAGGGTTAGACTACCTTCCAGGAGGATAGTTGGGGCTGTGGCTGATGCAGCTACAATGTGGTCTACTGTCCCCAACCCCTAGTGTGACCAAGAAAGCCAATGATTTCCTGAGCAGGGAGATGGTCAGTAATACCTACAGGCAGGACCAGGGATGGAAACAGGATGGGTGCTGGGTGGACACTGTAGAGCTGATCTTCCAAAATGACCGCACAGCTGTCCTCAGCCCGATGGAGTAGGCCCTGACTTTATTCCTGCCACAGGGCAGGCCTGATGCAGGGACCGTGGCCTTGTGCCCAGGTCAGCTTCTGCAGCTAGAGGCCCACCCTGCAGTGTCCACAGTCAGGGTTGTACGCTAGAGGAAGGCTTGCGGCATGGTTGGGAGGCTCACGGCCCCCTCCTGGGACTCTTCTCACTGCCTGATGCCCCCCCACTTGCTCAGGCTGGAATGCAGACGGTAAGAAGGTAGTCTAACCCTGAGTGGGGAAGGTACCAGAAGCTCCCCCCTTCACTTTGGCTTGCCAGAAGCTTCCCTGTTTTCACACCCTCACCCTGGCCTTGAGTCTCTGTGGTCACTTGGTCTCTTCCACTAACATCCCCTCTGCATCCTCTGCATTTCCTGCAAGCCCTTGATCACATGTCCTTTCTGCTCCACCTTCCCACCTGGGCCTCCCCAATAGCCCTCAACAGAGCTTCGCCAGATTCTGCTCCAAGGCTCCTCCCAGCTCAACCCATAAGGTTCAACCCAGGCCTCCGCCCATCTAGGGGCCACACCCAGCCCAAGGTTCTGCCAAGTACAATACAGGGCTTCAACCATTTTAGGTCTCTGCTTAACTCGCTTAGAGTCCCATCTGCCCAGTTCAGCCCTAGGTTCTGCCCAGCCATGATGCCGCCCACCCCAAAGCCCCGTTCTGTCGTCCCAGTCTAGGGTTTCCCCAGTTTAGGACTCACCTCTTCACCTTTTCCATTGCCCCTCAGGCTCTGGTCAGTAGATTTGTCACTTTCGCAGTTTTAGGGCAGAGGATAGGTGGACTCCCAGTACGCGTGAAATGAGTTTGAAAATGCAGGATTGGGTAGGCTAACAATTCATCACGCACGCCGGTGACTGGAGATGGCAGAAAAGGCTCCGCCAGGTCTTTCGATAGCCTGCCCTAGGCATTCCACAAGGGCAAATCCTGAGCTCTAAGGTCATAGCATCAGGTCAGAACACCCTTGAGTTCTGGAGACAGTTGAACCCCCTAGAGCAGAAGGAACCATGCCAGGGCAGTCCTAGCAAAAGGAGCCCTCGGGTTGGACCTGGGCAGGTAGCACCCTGAAGGACTCTGCCTGTCTCCAGGAGGGTGCGCCTGAGTCAGCCCTGGCATGCTACTGTCCCCACAGAGACCAGCAGTCACTGAGCCCGCGGTCAGGAAGCAGATCCACGGAGCATTGTTGGAACTTGTTGTGTGGGGAACTCAGGTGTCCTTCAAGATGCCTTCCCACGGCTGCCACTGCCCATCAGATTGTCGCGCAGATGAGTCACAGGAGGGGGGTGTCCCTTGGCCTCAGGCAAGTCGCTGCATGGCCTGCCAGCCTCAAGACAGCATCTTCTGCTTTTGCCACAAGCCTTCCAGCCCACGCCCTCTCTGGTGCATTCCCACTTGCTCCCAGGGCCTACTGCCGTTCCTCCCTCTACCTTCCTTTCCCAGAGTCTGCTGCCTCACCCTTCCTTCCCTGGGCAGCAAGTCTCCTTAGTAAGGGACACACCCCTGAGGCCGTGCCTCCCTCCAAACCTAGTTACTGACCCATCCCGCCACCACCCAACAGCCTTAGACCTGTCTAAGCTGGCCACTGGCAACCTGCATTTCAGACCACTTCAATTTGGGATAGTTGCTGCTTTCCATGGGATGGCTCCAGTCGAGGTCAGCAGCATTCTGTTCTTGTTAGCTACTAAACCAATCCCACACTTCATGGATCCCATAATCCTGGGAGAGCTTGCATTGTGATGCCCAGCCCTGCACAGCCATCCCCTGTAATGTAGGAAGAGGACACAGAGTCCCAGGAGGCCTGAGCTCCCAGAACCCTGGTATTGTGAGATACCAAGAGCCCCTCATGCTGGCTACATCAGACCTGGATCTGCTCAGCCTCCAGCCTCCTGGGACTACAGCTGTCACATGTCTAGGACTGAGACTATTTCTCCCCCCTCCACCAGTGTTCCATTCCCTGCCATGAGGGCTCTTGGAGTTCTGAGTGACAGATACTCAAGACTAAGTGTTACCTGGTGATCTCTGGTCTTGGACTCACTTGGTGACATTGGAGACTGAGTTATAGGCCTGAAGGAAGGTATAGATAATGGCTCTCAGGGACACCACGTCCAAAGTCATCATCTATCCCTCTCAAGACTCAGTCTGATAACACCCCAGACCTCAGCTCCCATCACCCCTCCTAGCCACTGCCAATATTCCTTACAGCCTCCTCCTCCGGCCCCCAGACCAGTCCAGAAGAGCCTTCTTAAGACAAAGCCAGCAGAGGGAAGGGGATAAATCTGCCCCTGACCAGTTGGGAGTAGAGATGGAGTCTGAGCCAGTAGAGACCTGCTGAGAATGAACCCTTCTTAGTGTTGGTTTCCCATTCTTTCCCCGGCAGACAGGCCATTTCTTTTGTTTAGAAACTGGGCTCCTGTTTAATTGGTTTTTTTTTCAGTCTTTCTTTTTTGCACTTCTATGCCACATGCTGTGAATGCAAATTCTTACAGACACAGTGATTTTTAGAGGTCAAATCATGATTCTCATAAATAGAAAATAAATCCACCTGAGATTTGATTTAATTCATTAATCAATAAGGGAACCAAGAAGATGCTGGAACCAGTTCATAGAGGCATTGGAAGGACAGTGTGTAGGCAACTCTGATAAACATATCCTTTCCTGGAGGGCCAGATGGCTTGCTGTCAGGGACGACGGTCTCTGCCACAGAAGAGAATAGGGCTCTGACTCTGTGGGAAAACTCACTTGCTGGTCTGGCCAAGGTGGCTGCCTCCGCCTTCCAGAGCTTCAGTCTCTGCAGAGCTGAAACTGCTTTGCCAATGGTGTGGAGTAAGAACACACACCCATGGAAAGAGAACATTTCCAGAGTCTGCTGGACAGACAGATGTTGGCGCCCCCAACAGGACAGCCAACAAGTCTGTTTCCAAGTCTGTGACATCTTTTCCTCCAGACTTTCATTATGAAGAGGTTTCAGTGTCGATCTTTATCCTAGCTTTAATTTTTATCCTTTGAAGTTAGACTTTATCGTAACTATATTGGCGACTGGAGTTTTGTCTTATCAATTTCCTTCCTGTGTCCTTTGAAAAGATCTTACTGGTGAGCAGAGGCATTCTTGCATAGTCAAAGGCATAGCCACCCCCCCCACATTGTCTTTTGACTCTGCTTATACGATCTCCCCAGGGGAAAGTAATCCTACGTTTATATTCCTTGATATTTTTTCTATAGACCCTGAACAAGCTTTATTAATTAGCCAAGTATTTCTCAATCCCAACCTTTTGTCAATATTACTTATATATTTCCCTAGCATATTTATGGTTTTCTGAGGTTTTATGTCACAGCTTCACCTCTTCCTAGTTCTCCATTTTGATTATGGAGCCACCTCTTCCAGGGACAGCCCAATGGTTTTTTAAACACTGCTTTAAAATTCACTTTATTATTTGTGACAAGACTTTCTTTCTCAGGGTCATCTTTGGAGGCTAATGGACCAGCAATGGACAAGGTGAACACCAGCACTGCTTCTGTGGAATTTACAGTGTATGTTCAGACTTGGTTGGCTCATCCCTTCCAACTTCAGTGAAGAGTGAGCAACAGCTAATATTGTGGATGTCAAAGGGTGGGAAGTAAACCTTGACCTGAGAAACTGTGTCCTTGTGTGAAAAGGCTGTGCTAGTTAATTTCCTATTACAGTGATAAAATGCCATGGCCAAGACAACTTATAAAAGAAAGCCTTTAATAGGGCTTACAGTTTCAGAGGGCTAGACTTCATGATAATGGAGCAAAGGCATGGTGGAAACCATAAGCAGGAAGCAGAGAGCACACTGGGAATAGCATGAGCTTTCTGAAACCTCAAACCCCACCGCCCAGTGGCACACCTCCAACAAGGCTACACCTCCTAATCCTTCCCAAACAGTTCCACCAACTGAGAATCAAGTATTCAAACATATGAGCCAATGGAAGCCATTCTCTTTCAAACCACAAGGACCAAAAAGGACCAAAAGGGTTCCTTAGGTCCAGGAATTGCTATTGGCTGGCTCCTCTCACCATCTCTACATCCTTAGACTTCGTTGAGTGTGAGGTTGCAGTTCTCGCAGGGAGACTCACCTACCAGGAGGTAGGTTACAGTCCACTCATCTGAGGCCCCAACTGCAGCCATGTAGAGGTGTCTTATGTGCTCAGTTCCACTAGAGATGACAAGAGATGAGCTTTGGATTTGGATGACCTTAAGTGTCATGAGGAAAACACACACTCTGATGTGATAGGGCTCTCTAGTCCACACTGTGCCTTGATCATCTTGGCCTCTTTGTTCTCACAAAGCAAGAGGCAGAAAGACAGATCAACACATAGGACATTGAGCCTGCTTCTCAAGAAGAGCTGGGCTTGTGGGCAGGGAAGAGTCAGACTCAGAACCAGGAACTCACACCAGTGCCTCTTGGTGTTTTCAGGACGGTGACAGGTATGAGAAGCCAGTGACAGAGGGCTCAGAATCCCAGAGACAGAGGACTGGGGCCCCACAGTCCAGTCAGCAGACATGATCCCTATGTGATAAAGGAGCAGGGCCCTGCATCTCACCTATCAGATTGGATTCTCCTGGGTTACATGGACAGTCCCCCACAGCCACTCACTCCCCCAGACCAGCTGCACTGCTCATCTGTAATACATGTGGAGAAAGAAGTGATTGGTATCCATCACAGTCTCAGGTCTGGTATCATCATGGTACCTGGAGCTGTTGGTCACCACCTCCAAGGTGCCATAGTACCTTCCCAAAGGCACAAGCAGGTAGGTAAGGTTGACGAAGGGAGTGCCTGCAGTGGACAGCTCAAGTTCTCTTAGGCCTTTTCCATCCCGACCCAGCTACAGCCTCCACAGCCAGGCCCACAGTGACTTCAGCTAGCTGCAAACCTGTGCAACTAGATTTTTCCTTCTCTTGGGCCTATGGTGGCCATCTCTGACATCCTGTTTTGGTGCCTCTCCAGAGACACTGAGATGCTGGTAGAATCTGCACCGCACTTAGACTCACCGAGTCTGGAACTATAGGGATGTCAATATGTGTTCATGTGTGTGTATATATGTATGTGTGCATGCTTGCGGAGGCTGGATGTCAACATCAGTGTATTCTTCAATCTCTCTCTACCTGCTTTTTTGAGACAGCATCTCCCGTGGAACCTGCAGCTTACTAGTTTAGTTAAATTAACTGGATAGCAAATCACTGGTATCCTCCTGTGCCTACCTCCTCAGGACCAAGATTACAGGCATGAACTAGCATGCCCCACTGACATTTGTTTGTTTGTTTTGTATGTGAATATGTGTGTGGGCATGTGCAGAGATCAGAAGAAGGTTCAGGTGTTGGGAAGCAGACTTGGGTCCCCTGGGAGAGCGTCTAACCTCTGAGCCATCTCTCCACCTCCACCCCCAGCTTTTTACATAGGTTCCTGAAATCTGAATTCAGGTTCTCATGTTTGTGTGGCAAACACTTTGCTAACTGAGCCATTTCTTCAACTCCTCAAGTTGCTTATTGCTGGGTATTTGGGCAGAGATGAGAAAAATAACCAATATAAGGGGTAATTCTCCTGCTTCAGGGACTGACCTAGTAAAGCATCCTTGAGTTGGTTTTCCTTGACCAAAAGCCCAAAGGCCCGTCTGTCTCAAGCTCTGCTTCCAAAGAAAGATATCTAAGGTGTGTGCCATCTTAGAAAGAAATGACCCTAGGCATTTAGAAAACTGTCATCGGTGTTGTGAAGGGAAGTCTGGCTTTGTCCCTGTATTGCCCAGCAGGATAGCTATTAGCTAGCCACATGAGGGCTTAAGTGTGATGGCGATTTACACTAAGGTGAAATGAGGGTAGACCATGAAGGCATGTGTCACAGAAGCCTGGTGATAAGATTGGTCCCTGGAACCCATGCACAAAGCTGGATGTCGTGGCACACATCTGTAATGCCAGCATTCCTGAGGTAAACTGGGAAGCGGAGACGGAACATGAACGGGAAGCTTCGGAGCCACCCAGCCCAGAGTATAGCTTAGCAGCAGAAAGATAAGAGAGATAAGTTGCTTCGGGCTACTCCCAAATGTTGTCTTCTGACTTCCACATGTATGCTGTGGCCCACAAGTACACACACACACCATCACCATTCCCAATCCCTGCTCCCTTCCCTCCCCTCACTCGCATACATACACACACGCACAAATAAATTTTGGTTAAAAGTGAAATGGAATAAGATAAAAAAATTAATTTCACTGGGCACAGTAGTCATATGAGCACTTTGGGGGCAACAAAAAGAGCGTTTGGTTCACCACAGAACCCTCTTTTAGACAAGTTGCCCTGAACTGTTTAGACCAGTACCTGCTGTTTCATGCTAAATTGCAAATACTAGAGTCACTATTCACCCAGTTTGTCTCTCTGTCTCTTACAAGGGGTACAGATGCCAGACAGGATGTACAGGTAATAGGAAGAAGGAAGTGGAGGGGAGACTAGCATCTGGCTGAGTGCCAGCTGGCTGGTGGTATTTGCTGAGCACTTACTGCATGTCTGGTGCCACCCCAGACCCTCACCCTGTGTTGCCAACTAATTCCTCACTACCCTATGGCTGTTATCTGAGTCTACAGAGGAGCAAACAGAAGCTGGGGAAGTGAGCCAGCTTGCCTAGGGCTAAGCACAGCCCACTAGCTACAGCACTGGTTTCTTAGTCTTTCCTGACAAGGACAGAAGATTGCCTTGGGCACAGCCATGCATCCATGCTTCCTGCCCTCTCCCCTGGGTAGGACAGGCTCTGAGGCCTTGTTGCTGCTGCCCCTGGGGCAGTCGAACCAGAGACCCAATCCTGTGCTGTGGCAGCTAAGGGAGATGTCACGCCACTGACTCCACACAGGCTCTACCCATGATGTCAACATCACTGTGGCCCAAAGTGTTCTGTGAACTGCCCAGGTGACAGAATGCAGTTCCTTTGCATGAGATCTTCACAGTCCCCCGCTCACCCCAGGTGATTTCAAAGAGCCAGGATGGAAAGATTGACTCTCCCAGAGCAGGAGTGTGGGATGGCTTTTCCATTGCTAATTGCTGAGGAATCCGGTGAAGTAGTGGAAAGACGCAGAAGGCAGGGAGGTTGGGTTCTCATACTGGCCTGTCCCAGCTTCAGACCAACCCACCAGGGCTGCGGCTGCCACTTCTATCTGCTAAAAACTGAAGGTTGCAATGCCGAGGGTCCATCCTGTTCCGCCTTGTGAAAATTCAAGTGTCATGAGACTAAGGAGCATTGGGGCAGCTGTCATGACAGTGTGGGCTCAGTGGCTGGCTTATAGTGAAGGTCTTTGGGGGCTACAAATTTCACTTCTATCAAGATGACAAAGGACTTGAGAATCCAAAACTTGCCACCACGCCCGAGCTACCTTCCAAGTGAACCAGATTTGTCAATACACCAAGGGCTTGAGAGACAACCCCCTAACCAGGCCTGGGATATGTTTCCAGGTCTGGATAGGCTACACTATGTGTCCAGCCACACTGGGGCTTCCTGTTGCCTTGTGGTTGTGCCCATTGTGAGAACTCAGCCTGGCACTTGATCTAATCAGGCACACAGCAGTCCCCTACAGAATGTGCTCCACAACAGAGCTATGCTGGTTGTCACAAGGACACAGAATCATGATCGAAAACTGCTGCGTGGCTCACTGGCCTCCAGCTTTGGGAAACAGAATCACATCGCCTCCCTCCCAAGAGGCCAACTGCTCCTCAAAGTTGAGAATCTTAAGACTGAATGTGTGTCTCTAGGGAAGTGAACCGCTCACCTGTCCTCTTCACTTTCCATCTCCTCTCCCGAACTTGTCCTGTCCCTGGCCCTCACAGACCCTCGTAAGCACTGATGGGGATGGAAGCCAGGGCTGGGTGCTGACTCCACACAGGCTCCACCCATGATGTCAGCACCAGAGTCCTAAGCATCTGTAAATTGCCCCAGGTCACATAATCAGCCCCCTCTTCCATATGAGATCTTCAGATATTCAAGCATTTGATCCCTGTGTCGGGGTTAGAGGTGGGGTTAGGGCTGAGAGTTTGTCTTAGAGTTAAGACTAGGGTCAGAGCCAGTGTTTGGGTTGTGTGCAAAGCTTTGTTTTGTACTGTTGTCAAGGTTATGGATAGGGTTAGGGCTAGGTTCATGTAATGGTTATTGTTAGCACTACGGTTAGGGTTATGATTGGTGCCTGGGCTAGGATTGTAGTACAGTTAGCTGTAGGTTTACAGTATGGCTAGAACTAGGGTTAGGATTAGCACTGGGTCTAAACTTACATCTAGAGCTTGGGCGTTAGGATTATGGAGCTAGGCTTAGGGCTGACCCAGGGAAAGAGCCTGCTGCAGCATTAGGGTAAGAGGTACAGCTGGTTAGAAATTGGTTTGGGGCTAGATGTAGGATTAGGGTTATGGTTTTGGCTAGGGTCTGATTAGGGTCACTGTAGTGTTAGGGATAGGGCTACACTTAGGCTTGGAATTGGGGTTGTGCAGGGTCCCCTTTCCTACAGATCCTCTTTTCACAACTGATCCTTCCTCTGGAATGTTCTGTTTGCCCCCCTTGATAGCTCCCCTTAGATGGAGTATTCTCAATTCTCTTGTATCTTGGTAGAATCTCCTCACTCTTGCAGAAAGCCTTCCTGGGCCAGCCAGCCATTGCTGGCCGTGCCTCCTCACTCATTAGGGGCACTAGCTGTCCTCATCCATTTCTCTCCACCTCTTCTGCTTCTTCACACAGTCTGAACTCCCCGAGGGCCAACAGGGTTCATGCATGGCTTCGGGAGTTCTTCATAATCCCTGGCCCCAAGGCCACCTCAGCAAATCATCCACAGGAAGTCAATGACACAATGCCCTCACCACGGTGATCTGACATGTGCAACCCTCTCTTATAAAGAGAGAACCTTCGCTGTTATTTGTCCCTAAGGAAGCTAGTAGGGCCATGTGTGGTGGCATAGGCCTTTAATCCCAGCCCTTGTGTGGCAGAAGCAGGCAGATCTCTGAGTTTAAGGCCAGTCTGGTCTACATAGGGATTCTCAGGCCAGCTAGGGCCAGATAATGAGACTCTGTGTGGCAGTTTGAATGAGGGTGGTCCCAATAGGCTCTTATGTTTAACTACTTGGTCCCTAGTTGGTGGAACTCTTTGGGAAGGATTAGAAAGTGTGGCCTTGTTGGAGGAGGTGTGTCACTAGGGATGGTTTCAAAAGCCTCTTGCCATTCCCAGTGTGTTCTATGCTGCTGATGGTAGTTTTGAGATGTGAACTCTCATCTGTGCCTGCTACCATACCCTCACCCGTCATCAGAGACTCTAACCCTCGGAAGCCATAAACCCTAAATAAACTCTTCTGAAAGCTGCCTTGGTCATGCTGTTTCATTACAGCCATTAGAAAAGTAACTATATATACCCTGGAGAGAGAGAGAGAGAGAGAGAGAGAGAGAGGAGAGGAGAGAGAGAGAACAAAGAAAGCTAATAGAGTTCTGAGACTTTCTACATACCCCCATTCAATACTGGGGGAAACTGAGGCCTGCTCAAGGACAGCTGCTAATCTCTGGCTCCTATCCTGGGCAGAGCAGAGCAGGCTCTCCATCACAAAGGACCACACAGGTGTAAAGGCACACCAAGACCTCCTTACTCCAAGAGCAGCCTGGGAGTCCCAGGGAACCTGCCCTCACACCAGTCTCTGCAAGATAGGCAGATAAGGCTCACAAACCCTTACCAGACAATAACAGCGAGTCTCAGGAGGACAAGTGATAGGTAACCAGTAAGTTTCAGGATAAGCTGGGCTGAGGCTTGGTCTCAAATCAATGGAAGATGCTGGAATCTCTTGGCCAGGAATGTGTGCATGAACATCAGGCTAGGCGTCCTCCAGTTAGTCATGTGACTACAACAGTCTGCCTGCAAAGCAAACTTGTGTAGTGCGTGTAGGGGACCTGGGTACAGCCTCCTGGGTTGTGCTCCGCAGCTCTGGTGAAGTCCGTTCTCTGTGCAGCCACTTTAAGAACTGGGATGAGCCTGTTAACAAGCCTTTCTTCTGTAAGGGGGACCTCCCACACCACTCCAAGGCACAGCCCAACAGAACTTTAACCTGGGCCTCAGAACCAAAGAGAAAGGAGTGCCAAAGGAGAAAACATGGGCAGAACCCAAGCAAGACTTCTCCGTGTGAAGTGGGTCTTTATTCTTCACATTTATTAAATGTGCGCGCGCATGTGTTCATGGTGTGTGGATGTCAGAGAACAAACTTCTAGTCCCGGGGATCGAACTCAGGTCTCCGGGCTTGGTGGCCAATGACTTAATTATCTGAGTCATCTTTATGGTCCCAGTCTTTATCTTCTTATTGATCATTGGAGGATTTAAAATATCATTCTTATTAAAGGAAAGTGGGCAGGGCAGGAGCGGAACCTGATCTCAAACTTTTGGATCTGCTCGTGATGCGCGCAGGGAAACAAGGCGAGCCCGACTGAGCGGTCAACTGGGAGGAGAGTGGGATTGAGTCCCCGCCCTGTGCCCACGCAGCCAGTCACGTACACGCGGGCGGGGCACAGCGCGGGTTGGCATCGGCATTCCGCGCGGCGCTGCCTGAGCGGTTCCCAGCCTGCGGCGCCGCGCGGGGACAGCAGCGCATTGTTCCCCGGGACACCCCGGGAGGTGCAGCGCCCTCGGGGCTTGGCGCGGCCCCGCCGCGATTTGCATTCGCTCCAGTCACAAAGGTTCAAGGTCAGGAGCGCCGGGCGGCCAAGCCCCGCCTGGCCCAGGCGCTTTTCTTCGCCCCGGCGGCGGGAACTCCTCGCTCGGCCGCCCCAGCGCGTGAATGGCCGCCGTCTGAGGCGCTTTGTGTTTCAGCCCGGCCAGCTGGGCCCGCGCGGGACGTGCCAGCTCGGCCGGCGGCGCCCCCGCGCCAGCGCCCCTCGCCCATGCTAATCAGCCTGGCAGAGCGTCTGGGCGGGCGGCCCGCCGCCGGGAGCCCCTTGCGTCTTCTGCCAGGCCCCCTCCCCCAGGGTCCCCCTGCTGCCAGGAGCCCCCGCACCCCTAGTTGCCAGATGCCCTCCACCGCACTCCTCCTCCACGCCTTGTGCCAGGAGACCTCTGGGTTGCCAGGAGTGCCCCGGCCCCGTGGGAAAGGCAGGCCCACGACGGGGGGTGGGGGGGAGCGCCTGGCCTGGGAGCAGAGGGGGCCTGACATTACTCCCATGGGGCCTGGGACGAACATCAGCCTCAGTTTCTGTTAAACCCTCCAGTCTCCAGAGGCATTTCTGGATCTAGACTACCTCCCAATAGAAGACCTCGGCCTGAAGGACCAAGGACAGGCACATGAAAATTAAGGCTTGCTGTGTTGAAGTACTACTATGCTAAGCAAGAGTTCAGGGTGAGAGCGGACCCAGATCATTTTGGTCACCACCATCAAACGTCCTGTTCGTGCTCTGGTTCCAGGGTCTTGTGACCATCCCCACTGTCCTGGGAATCCTCCATACTTCCTCCCTGGGGCAGGAACTTATGATTCCCAGGGACTCAGCACAACTCAGGACAGGATTACTGATTTCATAATTGGGTGGGTAGATGCCAGACAGGGCTGGTCATGCTGGGTGGTAGCAGATGGGGACAGGCCATGACATTAGGTGTTTCTAACACTTGAAAAGAGACTGAGCCTTTCTGGGGGCAGGAGATGGGGGCAAAAGTGGACCTCTTCCTGGAGGGTGCCTTTGGATTCCCTTTTGCTCTGAGGAAGATGCCACCCCTGAGCCTCTGGAGATGCCAGAAGCAGAAGCTCTGGGTGGATGGATGGGTGGTACCCAGCTGGCGATCCCTGGTGTCTACAGCACCTGTCTGTGCATCCACATGAAGCCAGTGGTTCCTGGGGGCGCCACAGGCACACTCTCTGGGATGATGTCCAAGGACTTTCTGCTACAACCAAGCACTGGGCTGGGCTCTGGAAGTTGGTCAAGGTGGGCTGGTGAGAACACAAAGAGACGCCACCCAGCCCCAGGCCTTTGGGGTGGCAGAGAGTCTGGCCTAGAATCAGATCTAGGATCAAGTTCTTTCCCAGCCCCTTTACTCCCACTCACTCCTCTCTATGTGACCGGAGTATGGGGTCTCTTTCTTGGAGCCTTGTCCATAAAGTGCATGCTCTGGAACCTGGACATTTTATTCGGTTCACTTTTCAAATGTCCCTCTTGTTCCTGATCCCTGCAAATGGGGTGCCCTTGTATCACTTACCTTTCTGCTGCTGCAATAAAACACCCCTGCCAAAAGTAACGCGCGAGAGGAAAAATTTATTTGGGCTTAAGATTCTTCTAGAAGTATAAGAGTTTGTCATGGTGGGGAAGAGCAGGAAGAAGACAGCTCACACCTCAGTGGTGAACAGGAAGCACACACGTGCACACCCACACACAGGGGGAGAGAGAGAGAGAGAGAGAGAGAGAGAGAGAGAGAGAGAGAGAGAGAGAGAGAGAGAGAACTGGAAGCAGTTTGAGGCTTTTTACCTCGAAGCACTCTGCCAGTGGCATGGAGCCTCCAGCTAGGTTGTATGGTTTAAACCTACTCTGAACAGCACCACTAACAAGGGCCTAAATGTTCAAATACCTGAGACAGTGGAGGAAGGGACTTTTCTGATTCAAACCACAACTGCCCTCTAGATGGGCTCTCTCATACATACCCACCCCCTGCCAAGGGCTCAGAGGCTAGCTCTTTGAAGGCAGCAGTTCCCATCTGTCCTTCCTCCTTCTAACCCATGCCTTTGCAGCTATAATAAGGAATTTGGCTCTAAACTCAAGGACAACAGGGAGCCACCACAGACTCTAGATAGGAAGCAGTGACTCCATGGTGTATTTGTGACAAGCTCCCACCAGAGGGTGTGTCCTCCTGGGGTCTCTTCCTACCTGGTGCACTGGCTTTCAGAACGTTGGGAGAGCACATGACTCTTCCGACTCTCTCCTGGCTCCATTGTGCCCTCCAATGTGGTCATTCTCAGAGAATGACCCAGGTGGGAACGTGACTGGGCATTATAACTGAACAAGGCAACCAAGGATGCTGGCCTGTAAGAAGGAAGATATGTGTGAGAACAAGAGAGTCAAAGTCTGAATTTCTGGATCAGGTGTTGAAAGGTGTGTACGTGCGTGTGCATGTGTGGTCTGTAGCCCACCTGCTCATCATGAGCATTAAACTCTAAGCTCTCCTGTTATAAGCTGATGGCCTCTGACTGTTGGAAAGAAGCATTCTCAAGGAAACACATAAAGAAAAAGTTTAGGGCAAAACAATTTCTTTTTGTGAAAAGGTTGTGCCACAGCCCAAACCAGTCTAACGAACACAATCTCGGAGGGCTGGGTGATAGCTCAGTCCGCAATGTGCTTTCCCTGTAAGCACAAGTACATGAACTCGGTCTCCAAAGCCCACGTGGAGAGCCAGGTGTTAGCTGAGCCTGGTGGCACATGCCCTTCATCCTCCTGGCATTCAGGCAGAGGCATGTGGATATCTCTGAGTTTGAGAACAGCTTGGTCTACATAGTAAGTTCCAGACAAGACAGGGCTACATAATGAGTGAGACCCTGCCTCAAACAAAAACCCTAGATGTGGGAGTATCCACCTGTAATCTTAGTGTTGGGGAACTGGAGACTAAGCAAATCAGTGGGGCCTGAGGACCAACCAGCCTAGCTTAGTTGGTGAGTTCTGGGTCAGTGAGAAACTCTGAAAAAAATGTGTATGTAGGGTGACTCGGCCTAAAGAATGACAGCTGACATACATGGCATCCCAAATTTCAAGCTGTTTCCAAATGACTATGAATTTGAAATTGGGAGGTCAGAACTAGTTTGCCAGCCATATTGCTTTAGCTGTCTATATTAAATCACTTCCTTAAGCAGACTGGTCCTAGACCCTGTGTTGGCACTGAGGACATTGAGGACAGTGATTATTCTCAGGAAATCCACAGCCCGGTGGGACTCAATACAAAGATAGGCTTTGCCAGAGGCACAAAGAGCCAGTGATGTTCAATGTGGCTTCTCATGGCGGAGGGGTCTATCCCCATTGTCTTGGGGAGCATCCTGGAGGACATGGTGGCTGAGGCAGCAGCTAGCTAGAATAGTTTGAGTTGCCATGGTTATTCTCAGAGGAACCGGGATTCTGATCTCTAGGATGGAAGAGTATTCCCAAAAGGAAAGGCCCCTGGTTCTCTAGAAAAGTCTCCCCACTTGGGAGACTTATTGCTGGTTATGGGAAATGGTTTTGGGGAAGAAAGAGGCCAGAGAGAAGCAGAGATCAGCCTGCTTTAAAGTCCTAAACCAGAGAGTCTTAGGACAGGCAGGGGCCACAGGTTTGTGGGGCCCTTCAGTCTGCTGCTCAGAGGAGGCTGTATAGGGAGAATGGAGGAGTGGAGGGTGACCTAGCATGTGTGGAAAAAGGCTGGCCACACTTTGTCTTAAGGGTGTCTGGGAACTTGCTGGATAAGTTGGACAGATATCACCAGGCTGCATATGAGCTGCCTCACAGGACTCCTTGGTGCTGTCCTGATGAAGAAAGATGCCTTCTGACCATATCCACTCTTTTAGGGGTCTTGCCTACCAGCCAGGAAATAACCAAGATTTGCCTCTGCCACCCACCTGCCAAGTGAGAGTAAGAACAAGGTAGACTTGGGAGTGTAGGAGAGCATTGCATAAGCCAGACCTGAGAACCAGCCAAGTCCTGACTGGCAGTAATAGGGACAAGCAGTGGCAGGTTCAGTAGCCTTGGGGGCAGCTAGGAATGGAACCAAGTCCTTTGAAGCTCAGAGCCCCAATTCTCCCTGGCCACCTGCCTTCAGGATTGCTCGGCAAAGGTAAAATTGCAGGGGTTTGTAGTGGACCACAGTCTCAGGCAGGACCATGTCCCCAAAGTTCTCCCCACAGTGAGGTGCTTCACATAGTCTCAGCTGACATGAAAGCCCAGCACTGGGAAGGCAGAGGAAGGGGAGTCCCCACATGTTTGAGGCCAGACTGGTCCATATAGAGATTTCCACCGAGTCTACACAGCAAGAACCTGTCTCAAAAACAAAATGGGGTGGAGAGATGACTCAGTGGTTAAGAGCATTGGCTGCTCTTCTAGAGGACATGGGTTCAATTCCCAGCACCCACATGGCAACTCACAGCCATATATAACTCCAGTTACAGGGGATCCAATACCCTCTTCTGACCTCCATGGGGCAGCAGGCACACACACACAGTGCACGGACATATATGCAGGCAAAATACCTATACACATAAGATATAATTTAAAAACAAGGCAAAATCTACTGTTGCATGCTATGTTATGAAAATAATTTTTGCCCTTCCTGAGCACCAACTAGTGATGTACTTGAGAGTTTTGAAAGGGGCGATTCTTTGTGAAGTCACAACTTCTGTAGGAGCATTTTATGGGAAGCATTAGGGATGCTCGCTGCAGTCTGAGTGTCAATCACCCACACAGCCAACAGTGAAGAATTAGCTACAGAAAGTGCATAAGGGGCATCGAAACAATGGATGGCACAGGGTCATTAAAATGTGCTTGCAGAAACACCAAAACATGAGAGTTTTCATTGCTTGTTAGTAGAGATAAAGATAATATAACACGACATATGGTCACAGTGGCTTAAGTATGTGTCATGATTAGAGAAGGAGGTCTTGACAATGATGGCTTCTTCGACTTGAGGTCCAGTTCATTATTTTCTCGTTTCCATGTTTGCAAAGTTGTCAACAATGAACATGTGTAGTATTAAGAAAATAAATGTGTCTTTGTGTGTGTATGTGTGTGTGTGTGTTGGCATGTGTCTGTGTGTGTGTGTATGTTCATGTGTCAGACAGAAAAGATCAAGTTCAGATAAAGATCACCAATGATTTACTGCTTTTCCAGGTAAACCAGGCTTCTCTTTCCTGTTGGGATTATTACAGAGAAGGCTGAATGACTCCATCCCCAGTCATCTGGAGGGGCACTCCAATGGGCCTGATTCATGTATAGGGATTTGCATCTTAGAAAGAGACCCTATCCCTCACTCAGGTTTGGAGAGATGGTTTAGCATGTTATCCCAGCCCTGTGGAGGCAGAGACAGGTTTAATGAGAGACCCTGTCTCAAAAAATAAGAGGGGAAAAGTAAGGCAGAGAATAATTGAGGAACACACCTGAAGTCTGCCTCTGGCCGCCACCTATACATAAACATGTACAAACACAAAGTGTTAAAATATTTGCAACAATGTTATTACAAAGGCTGGGAAATGGCTCAACAGGTAAAGGTGCTTGCCACACAAGCCTGACCACTTGAGTTTGATCCCCTGAACCCACATCAAAAGCCTGATCTGGTGGTGTGCATCTAATCTCAGCACTCATAATGTGAGTGAGGGTCAGAAACAGGAGAATCAGCCGGAAGTACATGGGCCAGCTTGCCTGGAGTAAACTGTGCTGCAGAAATGAGAGGCCCCACCTCTCAACAAGGCGGAAGGAGAGACTTCTTAAAGGTGTTCTCTGACTTCCTCGTGAATATTAATAAGCTTTTAAGTATATATATATATTTATATATATAACAGTGCACACACACACACACACACACACACACACACACAGTTTCCACAGCATTAGGCACACTTGCCTTGCTGTGCAGCCATCATCATTCACTCCCACACCTTCTCATTATCCCAGGTTGAAACTGATTTGTTCAATGAGAACTCCACATAACCTCAGAGGGCCGGGCCTGGTAGTCCCATTCTCCTGCTCTGTGGGCTTGCCTCTTGTGGTATCTCTGACTGAATACTTGGTGTTTGGTTTTATGCACTTAGCATGTTTTCAGGATCAATTCTGTTGTGATTTGAGAGCTTCATTCCTTCCCAAGCCTGATAATGTCCCCTTGCGTGTACTTACAACACCGGCTTTACCCACTCACCCGCCCAGCTGTACCTTTTGGGGCATGTTTCTATTTTACCCTTTCATCTTCTCCAAGCAGGAGTGAACAGCAGTCAGTCTGTCAATATTCCTGCTGACAAGCGGAATGGCTGGGTCACATGGTGGTTCTAACTTCTGAGGCCCTGTCATAAGGTTTTCAGTGGCACCTATGTCATTTTGAACTCCTACTAACAACATGAAAAGGTTCCAGGCTCTCCACATACTTGCCAACACTTATTAAATTTTTCCACCTTTTCAAATTGTGTTCCATACATTTATATAATGAATTTTAGTGATTTTCACCTCAAAGTTTATTTTTAATTTCCGTACTTGATACCTTAGTGAGGTGTTACTTTGTGAATTTGGTTTGTTTTTTTTCCTGTTAATTGGCTGCAATGAGCATCTTTTTGACTCTTTGGGTCTTAGACAGCTATGTAGTCTTTGGAAAAATTCAAGTCTTTTGTTCATAATTAAATTAAGTATTTCATTGTTTTAGTTTTTATATAAATAAATAGATAACACAAGGTATCTATTTTTGGGATAAAAGGTAACATTTGTTTCTTTTAAGTTTAGAATCTTCATCTTCAAAGGATGGAAACAAGAAGGCCTCTAGTATTTGTGTCTTTGACAATTGTCATTCCACCTCTAGGCATGCCACAGATGCGAGGAAAGGAAGAGGTGAAACTGTCAAAGCCAAGGCCCAATAATGAGACGTGGGTTAAATAACAAAGGGGGTCTCCATCTAGGGCTCTGTGTAACCACAGATAGGGTTGCCGTTGGACCTTCACAGCAACACCAGCCACAAAACGACAAGGGCAAGACAGTACTTAAAATGTGTCCCCATTTTTGTTTCAAATATACATAGAATTGTTAAAAAAAAAAAGAAAGAAAGAAAAAGAAATATGTCAAAATGTTAACACTGGTGATCTTAAACGAGCAGGCTTTTGTTTATTTGTTTGGTTTGGTTTTTCGAGACAGGGTTTCTTTGTGTAAGAGTCCTGGCTGTCCCGGAACTCACTTTGTAGCCCAGGCTGGCCTCTAACTCGCAGAGGTTCACCGGCACTGGACTGTGCCTTCCGATCAAAGGCATATGCCTCTCGCCCTTTTTGTTGATGTTGTTCTTTTGTTTTTTAAAATATTCTTTTCAAGTTTCTAAATTTTCTCCAGCAACGTGCTTTTTTTGGTTTTGGTGGTTTTTTAGGTGGGAAAATTTTCAAAGCTTTTTTGTGTGCGTGTGTGTGTTTGGTACCAGGTTGGAACCCACTCACATATGCCAGGAAAGCACTCTGCCGAATGAACTACATTCCCAGACCAAGAACGGTATTTTTAAGGTATCCACAAGTGTTAGCCCAGTCACGCAAGAATCTCTATACCGTGTACGCAGCCTCGAAAGGTCTCCCGAGGTGCTTGGCGTGGGGAGCTCAGAGAGGGTTTCCCCTCTTCTTCGTCCTCGCCAAGAACTGGTGGTTTAGTCTGGTTTCAGACAGGAAAGTCTTCAGAAAAGTCTAACTGAAATGAAAGTCTGATTCAAGTGAAATCGGCCCTACAGGCAACAGTGCACAGCACCACGCGTGACCCACCGAGAGCCTGCCTTCTGAACGTGAGGACCTAGCGGGGCAGCGAGACTACGCAGACTCAGTTCGGCCGCGCGCCGAAGCCCCGCCTCCGGCCCCGCCCCATTCGCGCAGGCTTCGCCCCCGAGCCGCTGCCTTTCTCAGCATTTAGATGACGCCGACCGAGGACCCGCCCACTCCATACCCCATTCCTCCCGCACCCTTCGCGACCCCGGAAATCGGAGACGGTGGCCCAGTGGCTCCACCTCTAGCTGTGCAAAGGACTCGCCTCCAGGCAGGGCCCCGCCCCTCAGCAGAGAGCCCCAGTGGCGGGGCCTGCCGCACCCGGACTTCATTTCCGGTGTGGGCCTCTTAGAAGTCACGCCCCAAGGCGCGAGAGACCCCGCCCTACGTCTACCGCGAGTCTACTTCCGGGGTGGGGCGTAAGGCTAGCACGTTTTACCCAAAGGCTGTCCTAGTTGTCTGCGCTCTTTATCGTTTTCAGCTTTGCCTGTGCCACCGCCGCCAGGTGTGAGCGCGAGGCCTTCTTAGCCCCTACGGAAAGGAGGTCAGGGCACTGGGATGGCGGACGAGTTGTGTCGCCCGGAGCTGGAGCCCTAGTGCCCTCCTGCTTTGCGCTGTAGCCTCCTTTTACAAGGATTGGATCCTCAGCCCAGGTCCAAGAATTGCAGAGCGGAGGCTAGCCTCGCGGTGTGATCGCCCTTTTGGGGGTTTGCCGGCCCGTGCTGGCTGTAATAGTGCTGCTCCCTGCGGCTGTGGCCCGCACTGTTTCTCCATCGAGAGCTAGAGCCCTGTGAACCACACCCTGGTTTTGAATCTCTGCTTTAACACGTTTTGCTCAACTGAAACCTGTAAACGTAGTTCCCTTCCGTGGTCACCGCTGATCGCCAGCTCTGCCCTGTTCATCGCTCTCTCATCCCTAGCTGGATGGAAGACCCTCCTTTCTTAAGCACGCTGGAGGTGCCTTATGTTCCCACCTACCTGTTCAACAAGATCATCAAATGTAGATGCTCCTTAACGATGGCTCCTATCAACCACCCATTGCGCTTGAAGACATCATCTGATGTTCCTAATCTACTAAATGTTCTGGCTTATCAATGCAGCACACAGGAGCTTGTGGTTTCCCCCTTGGTAATGGCCGACGCCGAGAAAGGGTGTTTCTATCGCGTTATCGTCAGCATGGGAAAGATCAAATTCAAAATCCCAAGTACTGTTTCTGCTGACTCCTGTCACGTCTGCACCCCTGCAAGATCAACCCTGAAATGAACCATTGTGGGCTGTGCACCATCTGCACACTGTGTCTGTACAGGAGCGGGGGCGGGTGGGTTGGGGAAGATGGTCTCTGTGAAGCCTTTGAAGAGAGGACATGGAAAAGTAGATGATTTTGGAGCATCCAGCTTGTTGGACCGAGCTTGCCTCTTGTGGACGAAATGTGTATGAGAGTGATCACTCCTGTGTTCTCATTAGTGTTGAAAAAACCAGCCTTATAGTGCATTGAGACAGCTTCTCCCATCTGTACCTACTGTTCTCCCCATGATGTCCTTCGGTATCTTTTTTTTTTGGTTTTTTTCGAGACAGGGTTTCTCTGTGGCTTTGGAGCCTGCGCTGGAACTAGCTCTTGTAGACCAGGCTGGTCTCGAACTCACAAAGATCCGCCTGCCTCTGCCTCCTGAGTGCTGGGATTAAAGGCGTGCGCCACCACCGCCCGGCTGTCCTTCGGTATCTTATAGTTCCATGGTGTCTTTCTAGGTCTTATGCACTGAGTGTTGACAGCAGCAGGCTTACAGGATGACT
The DNA here is from genome assembly GCA_028555095.1 of Dicrostonyx torquatus. Taxonomy (NCBI): domain Eukaryota; kingdom Metazoa; phylum Chordata; class Mammalia; order Rodentia; family Cricetidae; genus Dicrostonyx; species Dicrostonyx torquatus. The sequence goes on along the minus strand of JAQHUG010000146.1, from coordinate 2,673,366 downwards.
GACCCTGGGCTTGAGGCTCTGCCTAGCTTGTCTGCAACAGTTTAGATTTTCTAAAATGTGCCTTAGAGAGGCAGCAGCATGGTGGATTTTTTTCTTTTGACTCTATTAAAAAAACAAAGCTTGGGAGCTGGATAGGCACCATTGTAAACAGAAAAAACATGTTTTCCAAGAGAATGGCCTCTTCGTTTCCACCCATAGTAAACAGAGGCTCACTTTAAGCATAGGGAATCTGGGACTGGGGACTGTCTCAGCTAAGAGATCAGTAGCCCCCTTCTTATGAAGAGGATGAATGGGGTGAATCTAGGGTGTGGGCTGAGGAAGAAGGCCTTTTGAAGCTGAAGAGGACTTGGTAGAGAGTCTAGACCACTTCTGTGCTTGGAGAATTGTTTTGAGTTCCACCTGAGTTAGTTTCAGGTGGATGGGGGTCCCTTGGGGCCTGCTAGCCACACATGCAGAGACACCTCTCTGGTTCAGAAGAACCTTTGGCTGCAAATCAGCAGCTTTCCTGGGAGTTCAAACTAAACTGAGACCTCAGCAAAGTCCTCCCTCCTCCCTCCCTCTCTGCCTTCCTCCCTCCCTTCCTTTATTTCTCTTTTTCTTGTTAAAGATTTATCTTATTTTTAATTATGTGTGTGTGTGTGTGTGTGTGTGTGTGTGTCTGCATGTGAGTATAGGTGCCCAAGAAGGCCAGAAGCATTGGATTCCCCCAGAGCTAGAGTTTCAGACAGTTGTGAACCATCTGATTTGGGTGCTGAGAACCAAACTTGGGTCATCTGAAAAAGCACCATGTTCTCTTAATTACAAAGCCTTCTCTTCACCCCCTAGTTCTTTCTTTGTGAATGCATGTATGTGTTTCTGTGGGTCACAAGTGTGTGTATACATGCATGTGTGCATGTGGAGGCCAGATATCGGTGTTCAGTGTCTTCCTCAATCACTCTCTGTTTTCTTTGTTGTTTTTTTTAAAGAATTTCAAATTTTTGTTGTATGTGTACAAGTATTTTACATATATGTGTGTATGCTATGTGCATGCCTGGTGCCGACAGAGATCTGAACTGACCACCAGATCGTCTAGAACTGGAGTTACAAATGGTTCTGAGCCATCATGTGGGTGCTAGGAACTGAACCTGAGCCCTCTGTAAGAGCAACAAGTGCTCTAAACCACTGAGCCATCTCTCCAGCGCCTCCTCTTTGTTTTCTGAGGCAGATTCTCTCACTTGGCAATTTGGCTGGGCTGTCCTGCCTCCCCAATGACGGGATTCCATGCATGGTGCCAACTTCTTTATGTAGGTTCTCGGGCTCCAGCTCAGGTTCTTACAGTTACACAGCAAACACCTTACTGACTGCGGAATCTGCCCAGCTCTAGTTTCTTAACTTCTCTGGGCCTCAGGTTTCTCATCTGTTAAATGTAAGTACCCATATAAGATAAAGGAATAGGGCCAAAATACATTGTATGCTAGTACGAATTTTTCCTTTTTTTTTGGTACAAATTTTTCAAAGAATAAGTATAAAAAGATATTTTTTTTTGAAAGATAAAGGGAGTCTGGAGAGATGGCTTAGAAGTTAAGAGCACTTGAGGTTATTTCAAAAGACTTGAATTCCCCCAACTCCAGCTGCTCACCACTGCCTGTAACTCCAGCTGCACGGGGTCTGACACCATCTTCTGATGTCCACAGGGACCTGAAGACATTTGTGCATGCTCATACACAGTTGCATACACATATACATGGGAGATAATAAAGTCAACCTCTAAAGATACAGGGAAACTCTATCAGACCTGCAACTAAGCTAAAAAAATTCAGGAGCAAAAAAACCCCAAACTTGGTCCCAGTTTTAGTGCTGAGTTCTTTATATGCCATTCAGGAATCTGTGGAGGAACCCTGGAGCCTCTAGAGTCTAGACACACCTAGTGAGCACCTCTGTCGCCGTGCATGGCTGGGCGCTGCTAGTCCCACATTTGCTGCAGTAATTTCTTTAGCAGCAGCCACCTCGCTGACTCATCATCCTTCAGGAAGTTCCCAGAAGCCTCATGGGCAGACTGGATTTGGGAAAGCCACTGGACATTTCTGGACTGGGTCTTCAGGATGGTCCTGCAGCAGCCAAGGCCAGGCCTCTTGTCCAGGGCCAGGCTGTGCTGAAACTGTAAAGCCAGGACTCCTCCTGCTTCCTGGCGCTAAGAAAACATACTGTGGCCTAGAAGTCTAGACTGGTCACCAGTGATGCTGGTTAGTGTGAGTGTCTAATTGTTCACACAAAATTCCAAGCTTGGTGGAAGAATCAAACTGAAGCAACCTTTTAAACACGAGGCTGCCTTTGTACTGTGCAGTTTGATTTTCATAGGATTTTGTCTTTGGCGGAATATTTTGGAGCATTTCTGACCAGCACCTGAGAGGAGGCATCTGTCCTGTTGATAGTGGGATTTTGAGATTTTGAATCTGGGTTCCTCCCGGCCTGTCACTCTGGTTCACCCATGCATCTCTCCAGCCCTCAGCTTCCCCATCTCAGATGCTCCAGGGAGGAAAGGCTCAGGCTGAGCCCACACTTGTGGGTGACACAGCTCATTTATAAGTTTAAATGATAACTCACAAACTTCGTTCACAGCAGCTAAAATAAGTCATTAGAAGCCACCCAGTGGCCTGTCGATGGACAAACAGACTTCAGTCAGCATGCAACGGAATAGTACAGACCAGTGAAAAGCAGCGAGCCGTGGTAGCCTGAACCACAGAGGCGAATGCAAGTGTGCCAAGTAAGAGTTCATGCGCCGTAGTTTCTTTCTGTTAAGTCAGTCAAAGGGAAAACGCTGTGCAGGGACAGCACTCTGGAGCCTGGCAGTCGTCACTTCCCTACGAGGGGCTCCAGGGAGCATTAAGTATAAGGCTACAGATTTTCTCTTGGTGCAGGGGGTGGTGACACAGCGCTGCACTAAAACTTACGAGTATTACAAAGCTGACTGTATTTGCTTTGTTATTTATTGAGCTAGGGTCTCATGTATCCCATGCTGCCCTCCAATGCTAGGTAGCTGATGATAACCTTGGACTCTCAGTCTTCCTCCTGTTCCTTTGAGGTTCTGGGACAGCAGAATTGTGTCACTACCCCTACTGTGCATGGTACTGGGTGTTGAACCCAGAGCTTTGAGCATATTTTGCAAGCATTTCACTAACATAGCCAGACCCCCAACCTAATAATACTGATTCTAGAAATTATTTACCTTTTATTTTTTCAAATACTATAGAGAATAATATTGAGTGTCATAAAATTCTACAACATATTAAACAATATTTTAAAATAATCTATACTGTGATCTAACTACATGTAGTCATATGTAACTTACCATGTAATCTAGTTTTATGCACACACATATGTATGCTTGCATGCACACATATGTACTGTTTGAAATATTCCAGAAGGACTTTGAACACAATTATCCAGAAATTACCTTGTAATTTCTGTTTTCTTTTTTTATGCTTTTCTATATTTCCAGATGTTTCTTAATGAATGTTTTTATATTCATAAACAAATAAAACCAAGCATATCTCCTATCTTTGTCCCCCAACTATAAATCAGGGATGTAGAACTGTATTCCTAGATGGGACTTAGAGAACACCCCAATTCCAAAGGGCACTGCCCAGTGAGATGACTGCAGGGAAAATGGCTTTGGTCTGGAACACCCAACCCTTCCCCTTTGGCTCTGTTTCTGTGTTGGTCACTCTGAGGGCTGTGTGCCTGTGCCCATTTAGCCCTGCTGTGCTGCAATACTTCATGGGCAAGGGGGAGCCAGGATAGTCCTGTCCCTGGCAGACCTTTCTGATTGGAGGACTGGCCTGGGGCCATGTGCACCTCTCTGGGTACAGCTGCCTTCTGTGTTGCCCTGCCCAGCATAGAATCTAGGGTTTGGACCTCTGCACCCCACTTCCTCAAGGCCTAGTGGGCCTAGCCCTAACATAGGTTGGCAGAGCCTGTCAGTCACGGAACACAAACTCATCCACTTGTAACCCTGAAAGCTTAGGGATATTGTTTGGGGGCAACCAGAGCTTTAGAAGAAGAGTAACTTGCTCAGAGAATCTTAGCCAGCAGTTGGTTGAACTTAACCCTTTGCCTAGGCTTCCAGTTTTTATAATTTCAGTTCCCATGAGTGCCTGCACCCAGTATGTGTGGGTGTAGGGCCTGGATGTTTGTATGTTCTGTGGCTAGTCTTTGAAGTTGACTGTGATCCTCTCTGGGAATAGGATTCTGCCTTTATTGGAAGCTGCTGGGCCCTGTGTTCAGCACCGCGCTCTCCTGCCTGCTGGTCTCACAAGGGGCTGAGAGAGACACCCGGTGGCTCTGGTTTATTTCCCTCCCTGACTGATGGAGCAGATTCTGCAGCAGCCTGTGGGTATAAATAAGAGCCTGAGACTGTTAAAAATAATTTTTTAACCAAGTGTCAAATGGGAAAGCTGAGGCACAGAAGGTTAAGGACACAGAGTGATACAGAGCTTGTTATCAGCTACAAATGTCACAGTGTCTAGTCCTGGAGAACAGCCTGCCACAGAGGCCAGGTTTATACCCCGTGTAAGGGCAGCCCAGGGTGTGGTCAGCTGGGTGTCCCTGTGAGGAGGAGGGAGGTCATTGACTCTGCCCAGAATCTTCAGTGAATCTTCAGCGAAGTGCATGCTCTCAGTCTCCCACTCTCCCTCCTTCCCTCCCTCCCTCCTTTCCCCTACCCCCTTTCTGTGTGTACTAGCTGGCCCACAAGCTTCCCAGGATTCTCTGCCTCCTGTCTCTCCATAGGAGCAATGGGATTACAAACACTTTTATCCTGACTGGTTTTTCTGTTGTTTCTGGGGATTTGATCACAGGTCCTCATGTTCATATGGCAAACAAACCCACTGAGTTAGTCTCCCATTGGTGTGTGTTTAAGTGAATTAATTAACTCATTTATTTATTATAAGTATGTATGTGTATAGGCACCTTCTTGTCACATCATGTGTGTGGAGGCCAGATGGCAATCTATCTGTAGGAGTCGGTTTTCTTGACATACCACATAAGTTCCAGGGGTCAAACTCGAAGCCTCAGGCTTCAAGTGGCAACAAGCGCCTTTACCAACTCAGCCATCTGGAGGCACCATACTGGTGCCTTCATTTAAGAACAAGGGAAAACTGGGCCTGTTGGCTTATGCTTGTAATGGGCACATGGGAGGCCGAGGCTGAAAGACGGCTTTGTCTGAGGCCAGTCTGACTTACACGGACAGTTGTAGGCTAGCCAGGGCTATATAGTATGACTCTGTCTGGATGGCAAGGGGATGGGATGAAAGAAAGGGGAGGTGAATACACTTTCATTGAAAATAATGAAGCATGCCGGACAATGATGGTTACATGCCTTTAATTCCAGCACTTAAGAGGCAGTGGATCTCCAAGTTAGAGGCCAGTCTGATCTACAGCATGAGTTCCAGGACAGCCAGGGCTACTGAGAGAAATCCTGTCTCTGAAATTAATTTTTTTTTTAAAAAAACAGAAAATACTGAAGGAGGGCATAGGAGCATGTGTCTACAATCTCAGCACTCAGGCTGAGTCAGGAAGATCTAGGTTAGCTTGGATTATATAGTGAGACCATGTGTTAAAAAAAAAAAAAAGAATAAAACTGTCTCTGGGTCCTGGTGTCAAATCATGACCAAGGGTGCTGCTTATTTACCGAGTGCCTACTGTATACAGATCTACTGCCAAACCCTCAGAATACCCCCGGAAGCTCTCCCCACCTTTGAGGGAAGCAGTGACCCTGAGATAGCACAGGACATCACACAGGAAAGCCAGGAACAAACCAGATGGCTTCTGTCCTATAGTCTCACCACCGTCACCACACTTTCTCCCTCTTTAGGAACACATAACAAATCGCCACGGAAATGTTTTTTTCTCATCTACCCAGGATTTGAAATTATTTCTGTAGGCAGAATTCAGTAACATAATGACCAGTGATAAGACCCTTGCCTTGTGGCATTGTTAACCTTCGATCACTGTCAGGATTGGCTACTTAGTTCTCAGAGCCCAGAACAAGATGAAAACGCAGCTCTGAGCTTAAAAATGACTCTGATACCCATGCAGGCAACAGCTGACAAGCATGGGGTCCTTTTGTGCATGTAGCCCTGTGGGACTGAACATGCCACACACCTACAAAGCCAGCCCTGGATCAACACTGGGCTTTTATTTTCTATCTTTGCCATCTCTCCACACCCCTACTGTTTTTTGTTTGTTTTGTTTTTTTGAAGGCTCTTATATAGCCCAGGCTGGCCTTGAACTGATTATGTAACCAAGAATGACTCCTGATTGTCCTGCATCTGCATTTTAAGTGATGGGATTATCAGTGTGGACCACCACTTTGGTGTATGCAGTGCTGGGGCTTGAATCCAAAGCTTCCTGAATGCTGCGCAAACTCTCCTAACAGCACATCCACAGCCCTCTTCATATTTCTTCTTCCCTTCCCTTGTTCCTCCATGGTTTCTGTTTTTAAAAGAAGTTTTTAAAATATTTTTTTATGTGTATAGGTGTTTTGTCTGTCTGTATGTCTGTGTGCCATGTGTGTACATTGCCTATGGGGGCCAGAAGAGGGTGTTGGAACCCCTGAAATTGGAGTTACATATGTCTGTGAGCCCCTATGTGTGTGCTAGGAATCAAACCCAGAGCAGTTCTCTTAACTGCTGAGCCATCTCTCCAACCCCAAGATTTTTATCTTTTTTTAAAAAGACAGTAGCTTTGGCTGGCCTGAAATTTGCTATGTAGACCAGACTGACCTCAAACTCAGAGATATGCCTGTTTATGTCTCCTGAGTGCTGGGAGTAAAAGTATGTGACATCATGCCCAACTCTCAAGATTTATTTTTAAATAAATAAAATGTGTGTGTGTGTGTGTGTGTGTGTGTGTGTGTGTGTGTGCGTTGCATGCATGCACACCTGATGAGGCCAGAAGAGAATGTCAGACTCCCAGGAGCTGGAGTTAGAGGCAGTTGTGAGCCACCTACTGTGACTGCTGAGTGAGACCAAGCACAGGTCCTCTAGAAAGGCAGGACAGGCATTATACTCCAGCCCACCTTGGTTTTGACACAGTTTCTCACTATGCAGCCCAGACTGCCTCAACTTCACAACTTTTCTCCTTTCGATTCCGGAGTGCCAGAATTACAGGTGTGAGTCCCACACCCAGCTCCTCTGGGACAAACTGAGCTCTGAAGACAAGGCCATGCCGTGGCCAAGGAGAGGCCATGCTCCAGGAAGGCAAAGTTTTGGATGCACCGAAAATACAACGTGGGCTTTGCAGACACTGCTGTCCCTGTTGCTGCTTGCCAGAGTCATGGTCAATCCCACATGGCAGCTGATGGTGATCTCCTTCAGGCCATTCGCTGACAAAGTTCCAAAAACAACAGAAAACTTTTGTGATCCAAGCACTGGAGAGAAAGGGTTTGAATATGAGCTCCTCCTTTCATAGAATTATTCCAGAATTTGTGAGGCAGAGTAGCTACTTTACACTCTGTAATACGCCATAATGGCACTGGTGGCAGGGAGAAAATTGAGGATGAGAACTTCATACTGAAGCATTCATGTCCTGGCATCTTGTCCATGGCAAACACTGAGCCAAGCACAAATAGTTTTCAGTTCTTCTTCTTCTTCTTTTTTTTTTGGTTTTTGTTTTTTGAGACAGGGTTTCTCTGTGACTTTGGAGCCTGCGCTGGAATTAGCTCTTGTAGACCAGGCTGGTCTCGAACTCACAGAGATCCACCTGCCTCTGCCTCCCGAGTGCTGGGATTAAAGGCGTGCGCCACCACCGCCCGGCGCTAGTTTTCAGTTCTTCATCCACATGCAAGGACTGAGTGGCTGGATGGCAAATATGTGGGCTTTGGGAAGGTGAAGGAGGGCATGAGCATTTTGGAAGTCACAGAGTGTTTTGGATCCAGGAACAGCATAACCAGCATGAGGATCACCATTTCCGACTGGGGACAACTCTAATTCTTCTCACATACAGGCATCTTACCCACCAGACCATTCCCTCTGCTGCTCAGGAGAGCGCCTCTATCCCATCTGCTTGCAATATCCTATAATCTCTGCTTCTACCGAGGTTCTTTGGGTTCCATATTTTGCTCATTCCCCTCCAGTCTAGCTGAATTGCAATGCTAAGTTTATGATTATGAATAAAAATTCAATAAGGAAAAAAAAACAACTAAGGGGAGTTCCTGGTAAGGGCAACAGTGGAGAAGGCAGGCAGGCTTCCCCCCTGAAGTGTGATTTAGACTGAATTCTTTTAAAAGGATCAACCACCCTGTCTCGATGGAATCCCCACTGCTCTGCCACACTCTTAAGACAAGATCTCCAGCTTCACTGGTAGGCAAATTGGGCCCCTCCCCACCACTGTCAACCTGTGGAGGTCAAGTGTCTGTGGTTCTCAGAATGGGTGCCATGGCTTTTTTTCTTTCTTTCTTTCTTTCTTTCTTTCTTTCTTTCTTTCTTTCTTTCTTTCTTTCATGGCTTTTTTTCTTTCTTTCTTTCTTTCTTTCTTTCTTTCTTTCTTTCTTTCTTTCTTTCTTTCTTTCTTTCTTTCTTTCTTTCTTTCTTTCTTTCTTTCTTTCTTTCTTTCTTTCTTTCTTTCTTTCTTTTAGCTAGCTCCTGGCTCCACCCCTTCTGTATTCCTCGCCATGTCAGAGAAGTTTCCAGGAAGATGGACAGTGTCATCACATGTTCCAACGGCTGAGCTCTTCTCTGAGCCTTGTGTGGACTGACTCTTGGAAGGACTGAAATGAAGAAACTCAGCCCAGAGGTGCCGGTCTGCCACCACACTCACTTTAGGGGAAGAAAAGATCATATCCTTCTTACCCCATCCTACCTACTTCCAGACCAGAGTCTGGACCCTTCTTGTTTCCCTCTTGGGAAAATGACAAAACAAAAAACTCTGGGGTGTCACTTCAAATTCTAGGGCTTTCTAAGCCGCTCCTCTCCTTGTTGCTGTCTTTTTTTTTTTTTCCCCTCCTGTCTCCCGGGCTTGCCTGCTTTCTGTCTTTGTTGCCAAGCTCAGACGTCGCTCCTGTAACCCAGCCCAGCCTCTGCGAAGCCCGGAAACTTCGAGTTCAGCGGCTGTGCACAAAGTTGGAGGCCAGAGCGATGGGTATTAACAACCGCAGTTGCCCAAAGTCGTGACCCGTACTACCGGCAAAGCCTGCTCCTAGGGACCTCGGACAGTCCCAGCGGTGGCCATGAACTTGACTCCGGTGCTTTTCCGGCCCGCCTACCCACCCGCACCGCCCAGGGCTCCAGTTGACCCGGTAAGCGCTCCGCCCTCTGCTCGGCCCAGGCCGGGTCTTGGGTGGTGTTAGCTGCTGAAGCTGGAGGGCATGGCAGGGGCACGCATGGGGGGGCCGCCCTGGGGTGCAGTCTGGGCCCCAGCCTCTGCAGTCCCAGCCTTGCACAAAGGAAGGCTGCAGAGTTAGGCCAGGAATGCTCTGCTGAGACAGTTTCCTTCCTCAGCCAGAGAGAGCTGCAGCAGGGGGCTCTTAAAGGGGAAAAAAAGAGTGGTTTTTGTTGCACATAGCAGGCCCCTTTTGAGATGCAGGGTGAGAAGGAGTCTTAGCCTTCCTAGACTGGGTTGCCCAGAGGCAGCATACTCAACCAGGCAACACTCCTGCTGCAGGAGTGGGGGTGGACTATGCTGCCTGAGGTCAGCCAGGGTGGTGATGGCCAGCGCAGGAGACACAAGGCAGCTGTGAACTGAGGGTCTGGAGAGGAGACAGAGTGGGACCCTGGAACCCCTGGTCTCTGGGTTCAACCCCTAAGACCACTTGTGTAGGCCTCTTCTCAACACCAACCCCCTTTACCTGAAATAAGTACTGGCCTAGAGAATGGCGTGTGTGTGTGTGTGTGTGTGTGTGTGTGTGTGTGTGTGTAATTCCCATGAAGTTGAACTCCCCTTCCCAATTCACAGGCAGTGGCAACCTCCCAGAGTTCTACCCTGAGCCAACAAGACTATAACCAGGTACCCTAGCCATTGCGGGGACCACTGGCTAACTCCTACTGCCAATGTTGGCCAGGTCCCCAATTGTGTAGAGACCCTAACCTACATCTCTATCCTTTGGGCACCCAGAAGCCATAGGGACTTCTAGCGGGAAGTCCAGGTATGAGCTAGTCTGACTGTCTGGATCCCAGCAGGCTACCTGCCCTCAGTATCACAAACTTCCCCAGCAGATTCTCAAACAAGGGTCTGGAGAGAAGAATGCCAAACTTCCATAAAATTGGAAGTATTATGAGACAAAGAAACAGGCCCAAGCTCTTGCAAATTCCCAAGGTACGAGTCTCTTGTACACGTGAAATGAATAGGCTCGTGTTAAAAGGCAGGCTTCTTAGTGCCTTGGGGACTCAGTCAGAGCCTTGAGGAGGAAGCCACCTGGGTTGGAAGGCATATTTCTGCTCATCACTATATCTCTGGCGAAGGCGAGTGGTCCTTTAAAACCACATATGACTGTGTGAGATGATTCCAAAGTTAACCTCCACCCCCACCCCAGGCCAAATCAAGATTCCCAGCACTGGAGGGATGGGTCAGCAGTTTAGCATGCTGGCTGGCTGGGCATGGTGGTACATGCCTTTAATCCTAGGGCTCAGGAGGCAGAGGCAGGTAGATCTCTGTGAGTTCAAGGCCAGCCTGGTCTACAGAGTGTAGATACACACACACACACACACGCACACCGGCCAGTACTATGTAGAGAGACCCTGTCTCAAAACACCAGAACAAACAAGTAAAAAGGTTTGCTACTCTTCCAGAAGAAGAATACCCACTTTTGGTTCCTAGCATCTGCTTTTGGTCCCTAGAACCTGCTTTTGGTCCCTAGAATCCACTTTTGGTGGCTCATAACCACCTATAATTCCAGCTCCAGGGGATCTGATGACCTCTTCTGGCCTCCACAGGCATATACCTACTTATACACACACATGATTATACACACAACACGCAAATACACATAATTAAAAATAACTTTTTTTTTTAAAAATAAAGATTCCAGATCTGCCTTGGCCCCAGAGCTCTGCTCAGTCAGTACCCATGAAGGTCAGATGCCGTAGGAGTGGCAGGACGCAGGAAGCAGGTCTGAACTTGAACCCTGGTCGTGTCCCAGGTAGTCAGAGGCAGGGTTTTGGTTGCTCAGACCTCTGTGTTCTACTCAGGCAGGGTCATCTCTGGACACCCAGAGCCTGCCTCTGCATTCTGACATACCTCATCCTTGTGGAATGATGTCACTTGCCTGAGCCTCAGTGTCCTCCCTGGTTACAAAGCATAAGCAGAGTTCCGGCTCAGGCGGGCCAAGATGATGTGTCCATTGTCATCTATCATTTCCTCATACGTTCCCTGCTAGCGCACAGCTGGTGGCTGAGAGAACAGGTTCCTGCTTCCTCTCTTGGGTCATTTGTCTTTGAGGCAGCTCAGAAACTCCTTTCCTGTATCAAATACCTTTCCCCTCACTTTTGATATTTCTTTTCTTGTCCTTAAAGAAACACTGAGCCCCTCCCCACAGGCACTGAGAGACAGGGAAAAGCTGCCCTGGGCAATGCCAGTATCGAAATGAGGTTCTCTTAACCCACATCCCAATCAGAGGTTGTTTCCTGCACAGTGCCCAGGCCACTTGGCCTAACGTCTGTTAAAAGCCTGGGTGCTGTTGTAGTTGCTGAAGCCTTCTGGGCACCCTTCAGAATTACTTGAGGGGGACCAACGGGGCAGGTTATAGCTTTGTGCCTGAGGCATCTGGTTTTATGAGGAAAAGCACTCCTAAGAAGGTCCTGAGAACATGGACTCCATTCCATCTCTACAGGGGGCGGGGGCACTACAAATCATCAGGGAATGGTTTTTGTTGCAATTATTTACAAACCTGCCCCGTTCTCCGTTTTTTGCCAACATTCTGTTTAGTCTGTGTTGGTGACCCCCACCTACTTTCTTCCTAACAAGTTATGTCTCTTTCCTTGGGGACAGCATTGATATACTTTAGTTTTCTGGGGTTAAAGTCCCAATTTTGGAAAATCTGGATAAAATAGAAGAAATGGAGTCACTGAGTAGCAGAACAGCAAATCTGGTAGCTGTATGGAGAGATGTGACATCAAGGTCCGGCTCCGCGGAACCCTGTGTGCTTTGTCTTAGCCTTCGTAAACTGTGCTGGCCTCGGCAGAGAAATGACATGTGGCCTTCCTAGTTCAAAAGTGGACTAGGAATTTCAAGATGATGACAATGGAGAATTTAACAGAAGGTCAGGCCCTTCTGAATTCAGGTGCTTGCTGGGCACTGGGTCTGTGTGGCAGCAGAGGCCCTAAGCCACTGAGCCAGGGCTGTCCCTTGTATCTGATCATACTGAGGCTTGGGAAGCTGATAGGCAGCCACAATGAAGGCTCACCATTCCTCTTCCTCAGTGTGTGTGTGTGTGTGTGTGTGTGTGTGTGTGTGTGTGTGTGTGTGTGTGGTGGGTATTCTGTGGTAAACTTAGATTGTTTGGATCCCCCCAAAGGAAGGAAAGCCATCTTTTAATTACCTTTGAATTCGCTCTGAGTGCACCCATTGGGAACACCACCCATCTTCTATGAGAACAAAACACATTGTGTCGCATGGAACCTCATGTGTATCTCACTAAGTAAGTAACTGACCACAGCTCTTTGCCTATGCCAAGTGATACAGAACTACAAAGTGATTGCCATGACTATCTAAGGGGAGATACCTGGGTGGACTTCCTCAACTTCATTACTGGACCCGGGGATTCTTCCCAAACTCCTTTGCTGTTAGCCATAGCACAGAGAGCATGCATATTTATATCCTGCCTCCTTCCCCAGGCTATAAGTTTATTCAAGATCCCTGTTTGCTCTGCTAAGGGAGATCTGCTGGTTTGGGGAACTTCTTGAGGCTATCTGAAATTTCATCTGTTCCAAGTGTCTCAGCTACCAGACTTTTGTGGGTGACATAGTGGATGACATGCTGATGCCATAGGCCTGGCATCTACCCTGGTCCTTTTATCCAAGTATCATGGGGATTCCATGCTGGCCACAGAATATCCTGTTGCTCTTATGGAAGGTATACACAGAAATAATCACAGAGCGGACAGTGGCCCCCTTATTCCTAAATTATGGAGGGGACACGGGAGACCAATGTAGCAAAGTAGTCTGCCTGAACCCCTGGGCTGGGCTTGTTGGATAGAGAGGGAACGAAATAGCATGATTTCCATTCATGGACAATGCTCAGTAAGTGGCCAAGAGGAAGAGAAGGGATGAAGGAGGAAGGAAGGGGAAAGAGGAAGGTAGGGAAGAGAAAGGGAGGGTGGAGGAGGTGGGGAGTAGCAATCTCATCTCTGGCAGATGAGGGCCACTCACGGAGAGAAGGCTTTGCCAGATATCAGCCCACCTGACCAAAGGCCCCTAAGAAACTGAGCTATACTGATTGCCAGGTGCTGCCAAGCCCAGCCCCATAGCACCCCTGCAGATGAGCTCTGCCTGTGGAGTGGCCATCCTGTCTGTCTGGGTCCTTGCATTGCTCTTCACCCTTAGGCCCACTGATTTTGTAGCCAGAACAAGGCAGATTCATTTTCTTTCTATATAGAAGGTTAGAAATCAGGTAGAGATCTCACCGGGCCAAAGGCAATGTGCCAGGTTGTCTGTTCTGTAGGAGGGAGACATTTCCACACTTTGAGGGCTGGAGCAACATTTATGGAATGACGACTGTGTGCAAAGTCCTTCACGACCCTAATCCCTGTGGGATGGAAAGAGTGTGCTCCTTGTCCCTTCCTCTGTCTTCAATGGCAGTGATTCGCTCTGACTAAAAGGGCTTGTGGGTAGTCCAGGCCAACTTCCTATTCCAGATTCTTTGTTTCATCATTCCTTCAGTCTGTACTGTCTTGAAAGGTGACAACACATCTGTGGTTTCTGGCAACTGGGCTCTGAGCATCTCGGGGCCATTATCCTGCCCAGCAAGGGTGATGTCAGGAATAACCTGAGGTTTCCTGGAGCACTAGGGGATGTCCCCTCATCTCCTCCCTCTTCTTCCCCTCTTCTTCCTTCCCTTGGTCCTCCTCTTCTTCTCTGCTTTGAGTGTGAACTTATCTATGGTTAGGGAAGCCAAGGACATGGAAACCTGTCCCCAGTGTAGACACCCTCACTCCTTACTCTTGATGCCCGCCTGCAGGAACACTGGCTTGGAACACTGGCTTCAAGACCTTCCCCACACCATCAGAAGGGACCTGGGGCAGGGGACATATATGGAATGACTGATGTGTGTCAGTTCATCCTTCATCTCCCCAGCCCCTGTGGGATAGAACGGATGGCCCTTCAACTCACAGACTAGGAATACAGGCTCTCAGGAAGCAGCAGCTTGCCCATAGAGGAGCCTCATCTCCTGTAGTGGACCCCGATGTGGCTGGGACTGTCCCATGGGCAGGATGATGAGGCTCACTGGATCTCAGCTGAGCCTGTTTTCTCCCTGATGGCTAAAAGGAACCCAGCATCACCTCTCATGTTGATACCTGAGAAACAGGCTCAGAGAGGTGTATTGATTTTCCCAAAGACACAGTCCCCTAGATTGTTCTCCCACCCAGACCTTCACCTGCCTTGTCCCCCTTCCCTCCCTTCCCTACAGACACACCGCTGTACATGTGCAGTCTCCAGCTGTAGGCTCTGAGGGCTGGTAGTCTAATAGGACTGGGTGGTCCCTCTTTGAGGATGCTTTGCTGCTTCTCTTTGAAGGATGCTTCTCTAACATAAATAACCTTCTGGACAGGCACCAGCCTATTCTACGGGCTGGTGATTATGAGCCAGGGTGTGAGGTGGGACTGTTCTGAGTTCAAATCTAGTGTGTCTATTTTGGGCTGATTGATCTTTCTATCTGCAAATTAGGGATGGTAATAATGTGATAGACCCCCCCCCCAAATGGATCCCCAGGAGGCACTTGCCCAAGGACAATCTGTACACCCAAGGACAATCTGTACACCCAAGGACAGTGGATGCTCATGGCCATAGGACTCATGTCGGCTTCTTTCTCAGCACACTGACTGTTGTGTCGGGTTCACCAGACTTGTTCCTGACCCCACTGTTACTCACCACAGAAACAAATGACCCAAGACCTCAAGCAGGCTCCCTGCTCATCCAGGCGCTGTGTTATCTTGTTTTAACTCCTTTGGGGCAGATGTGGGTGATAGTGTCCTTCCCCTTTTTCAGGTGGGCAAACTGAAGCCAAGGAAGGCCTGATAACTTGCCTTGTTGGCAAGGTCAGAGCTGGACTCTCAGTGATGGCTGGGTCCCAAACTCAGGGCTGTGGGCTTCAGGAATATAGTCCTTCCCTCTCTCACTTAGCCAGAAGCCCTAGACTTTTCCAGAAGGACCACAGGCCTCCTGTCCATTGACAAAACAGGCTGCCTGCTCTTACGGCCAGGCTGTAGAGCAACTTCTAAATTCAGAAGGCACTGATGTGTGCTGGGGAGTATGACCTCAGAGCCCCATTGCAGCTTGCATGTGAAGGTGGAGATACAAATGAAAACGAAGGCTTTCTCAGGCCCAAGTGTCCCACTGGATGCTTTGGGCACAGCACATTTTTGTGTGAGCCATGTTGGAACATAAAAGAAACTTTTTGGACAGCATCTGGAGTCAGGTGGCTCTGGACACAGGGAGGTGGCCAATGTGGGCACAATCAGGGTCTCTTCAAACCATCTGCAGTAGTGCCCCCCGGGGCCTGGCATGGGAGGAGTTAAGCCGCAGTGGGCACCTTGGCACGTCCTACTGGCCAGAATGTCCGGCTCCCCACCCCCACCGCTTTTCTTCCTTTTTGCCTTTTTCCTTCTTAATTAATCATACGCTGCTGCCCAATTTAAATATGGAAATACCCAGGCTGAGGCTCTGCAATTATTCATGAAGCCAGGCCTGCTGTCCAGGCTCTTGGGCTGCGGGGAGCATCGTGGCTTCGCCTCCTTTCTGTGAAATTATGTGCACAAAGGCGGCTTCTTATCTGGGTGTGTGAACTAAATAAATAAATAAGGGCTTTTGTTTGTTTGCGGGCTCCTGCACATGACTGTTTTGACTAAACCACTCGTGTTGTCTGCGCCTTTATGGGACTCAGGAGACAGGGGGTGGGATGGGGGGTGGCCAGGGCTGGAGGGGAGGTGGCTGCCGGGCACCTGGGGCTCGCTCCCTCCCCTGGCACCAGCTTCACTCCAGCAAACCCCTACACACACTCTGCTGGAAAGTTCGCCCTGCCCGGGCTGGGCTCCCAGGCAGCCTGGCACAGTGCCAGGCTCGCCGCAGAGCGCGGGCAGCAGGGTGGGGCGAGCGGCAGAGGCGCAGAGGACGTGGCTGGGCGCCCTGGGCACGAGCAGGACCCGAGGCCGGGGGCCAGGGGCCCAGAAGGTGAGGGCACTCTGGATGGCAGCAGGGTGAGCCTTGGGGGTGGGCAGGCAGTGCAGCCCGACCGGGAACAGGCCTCGTGGGAAGAGGCTGGATGGCGGAAGAACCAGGCACAAAGCATGGTAGTACCAGGCCGCCAACATGCAGCATGGCCTGCTTGCCCAAGCCCGGGGCTGGGGCCGAGGGGGGTGTAGGGGTGGGGGAGGATGCGTGATGCGTGTGCATGGAGCCTCCTCAGGAGCAGCAGCCACGGAGCTGAGTCTCCGCTGCAGGGCCAGCCCGTGCAGCCCAGTGGAGGAAGGCCAAGCGAGGCAGGCGGGGCCCAGGGCTGTCAAGGAGAAAAACATCCCAAGGCCTGCAAATTGCTGCTCTCAGCTTTTCCCCCCTCCTCCTGCTGGGGGTGAAAAAAAAGCAGTGCTTCCTCTGGAGGCGGATGCAAACGGATGCAGAATTTTAACCATCTCCTGTATCAACCAGGCCTTCCCCTGCAAAGTTTGCCCGAGCTAGGCAGTGGCACCATTGGAAAGGGGATGTCGGGACTCTGCTTGCCTTTTCTGTGAGATACTGGGAAGTCAAGGCTTCCTCAGCACGTCTTCCAGAACCAGGGCCTAAAGCAGCCGCTGAAGGTGCCAGCTTGGGGGCATAGTGTCTGGTTCTTGCACAGGCCTGGTGCATCATGGGTGGTGGCAAGGTGCCAGTTATTGGCCCTGTTACTGCCATGCCTGGGTTTTGCTCTTGGGGTTGAAGGTGTTGACCAGGCCCTCTTGGCAACCCTATGGAAACCTCATTGGAATGGGGGGGTCTCAGTTCCTATTGACTTGGGCCCTCTTGGCAACCCTATGGAAACCTCATTGGAATGGGGGGGGTCTCAGTTCCTACTGACTTGGGTCCTTAGTGGGATCCTGAATTTTTCTCTTAGATGATTTTTGTGTTTTAAAAATCTTCTGGAATGCTTTCTGGTGACGGGTGGTTGCTTCTCCCACTGGCTGTTCAGGGAGAAAGGGAATGAATTCTAGAGAACTGTGGTCAGAGGAAAGTAGTGGGTATACTCCCGGAAGGGGAGGTCTATGCCTGGCTGGCTGTAGGTGTGGGAGGTCACAGAATGGTTCCGCTCCGTGTGACAGAGAGCTGCCCCACCAAAGGCCCACAACATGTTTTAATTTTGATTCCTTCTATAATTAAAAGAAAATGCGTATGAAATAATGAACATGTAATATTGAATCCAGCCTGTGTTATGTACATCTCCTGTGCGTCGATAAACTAGAATTCTCAATATTTGTGGAGGAAAGGTCTGGAAAGGCAACAGTGATTGGATCAGGAAAAACTGAGATGGTCCTGGGCTGGTCTTGTTTTTCCCAGGTCTGAGGGTCTGATGTCTGTTTCTGGGGGTGCTTTGGGAGCCATCTGGGCCTCTGTGAATCTGGCTTCTCTGATGGTTGGCAGGACAGGGTGACTCTGTTTGTCGTGGAGAAAAGCCATGCCTGGTGACTGTGTGTGTGCGTGCGTGTGTGTGTGTGCAGGCATGCTCCTGTTTATCCATGTATGTTTCACAAAGGGTTCCCCAACACCTGAAGGTAATAATCCCAATCTTCAATATAGGGAAAGCCAAACTGAGGCAAGGGCCAATGTAGCCATTTGTGCCTGGTTTTCCTGGATCCTAAGTGAGGAGTCATTCTGGGCTGAGGAGCCCTTGTCTGTCTCCCTAAGAGAAAGCAGTCTTCAAGGCTTCCTTATGCACCCCAGTCCCTCTCCTGGCCCAGCCCTATCCAGTAGAAACATGGCGTGAGCCCCAGTTACAGGCCTATCATCGATCCTCACAGGGCCTCACAGCCATGGTTTGAAAAAGAAAGCAGAAGCAAGAGAAGCCACTTGGCGATAAAAATCCATTTGCTCCAACATGGATCTCAAATATTGATCTCAGCAGGGCACACAGAAGTAGTAAAGAGAGAGAGAGAGAGAGAGAGAGAGAGAGAGAGAGAGAGAAAGAGAGAGACACCTTATTCCCCCCCCCCACAAAGTCCTCAACACTCTCAATGTATTTTTATGCAAGGGTCCAAACTTGGATTCTCCATATCTCAAGGGCTTGGGGGCCAAGAGGGCCGGCAGACTGCTGTGGTGGGCAAGGCAGGTTGGACTGGTTTCTGTATCCAGTCTCAGAGTTGGGAGGTTTCTCTTGTGGGTGTCCCTTTCTGGATAGGGCAGGGGACTCATCTATGGGATTGTCAGGCCCCCAGCAACCCTGAGAATGAATAAAGGGGGATATGGGATGCAGGTTTCCAGGGCAAAGGCGAACTGCTGGAAAGGGCTCTTCCACTATGCTCCCAGACACCAGGGGACCACACAAAGGGCTGGCTTCAAGCTTACAATGGTGGGACGGTTAGTCACTGTGCCAGGGCAGCAGGCAAGCAGACAGAGTCCCCTGTGTCTGTGCCTGTCAGGCTGGGCCCTCTAGCTCCTGATCCCCTGCCTGTGTTCCATCCTATCCCTGCCTGTGGGCTTTGTCTGTACCCCACCCTGCTCCCCAAGTTAACCCTCTGCTACCCACTGCCTACCTGACAGCCTCTAATAGTGCATCCTTGCCAGGCTTTGGCTGCCATCAGCTGCCTTGGCCAAATAATACTACTCCTTCTAGAAGCCGGGTTCAGACCTGTAAGATGTCATTGGCCTCCCTGGGGAAAACCATTGGCAGGGTGCTGTCACTGGGCACACACTGCCACTGGATTTTCATGTCAGAGAACGTAGTGCTCAGGGCTCCCAACTTAAAAGGTCCCAGCCGAACGGGAAAGAAGGTATCGTCCAAGGATAAGGAAGAAGGAAAGCCAGGGCTGTGAAAGATGAGGGAGTCACCCTGGAGTGGGTGGATGTTTTAAAGTGAGCAGACTGATGTGAATATTTTAATCTTGTGTGTAGATAGATGGATAAGATAAAATAAATTAATTATGACCCCACCCTGTCTGGCGACTCCCTAAAGCACTCCTGCTGTTAGCCTCAGCATTGGCTAGTTGGCCGTTCACAGGCGAGATCTCCTCCAGGCCAGGGTCCCTAAGCCTCAGATGGAATTGTCATTTTGTGATGATTTGATAGTTAAATTATTGACAATTGCATAAGGTCATCCTCCCCAAAAGGTATAAAGCACACTAAGAGTCCCCCTCCTGGATTTTATTTTAAACATCACCTCGGTAGAGACTCGTGTCCTAGCTTTTGTTTGCTGAATTAAAATGGCAGCTGTTTTTGTTTTAGAAAACAGGGATTTTTGTTGTTGTTATTGTTGTTTTGTTTTATGCTACGCACACTATGAGGAAAGGAAGTAAAATAAGTCTTTTGGAAGTGTGTTCATCCATTCACGGTTTGAAAATTCCAAATACCAGACGTGCCTCCCCACCACCACCACTCAGAGGAAATGAATGTGTGCAATCAGTGCAACTCACCTGTTGAGTGTCCTTTTGTAGTTATTTATTTTATAGTCTGGTAATGGCCACCGAGCACCAAGACCATCTTTGGCATGTAGCAAGGCTGGGGCTGCATGGTCTGCGAGAGGTTGGTGCCTCATAGGTCCTAGCCTGAGTCTGCGCCATCAGCTCCTGGGTCAGCACGTGTCCATATGCAACAGCTCAAACTGCCTTCAGAAAGCTGGTGATAGAAGACATATGCTGTGCGCACAGCATTTTGTTCTGATTTATTTTAGGCCAGTTAAGATGCTTTTAGCATGAAGAGTGGCGGATCTCACTCACATTCTGAGAACCATTGGATTTTTCAAGCTCAAGTACATTTTTTTTTCCAATCCAAATTTAGGAATTGCCTTTTAGAGTAGAAAACAGCACACGGGCACGCCTTTTAACCCACTTTTAAAGAATGATATTTAAACCGTCCTCGTTGGATCAGCTGGAGTCTAGAAACAGTCCACTGTTAATAACAAGTAAAAAACAAAATTGACTTACGGGGGCCAGGGGTCCCAGGGTGGGAGTATCTTCAGACGTGTACTGAGTCCTGGGGTCCTGCATGCACAGTTCTTCCTGCTAAAGCTGTAATGTTATCACATGGGAGAATCCCCACCCAGCCAAGACACTGTCACGCTCCACAGGGCCAGTAGCCAGCGTGACCCACAAGCTGGAGCATGCCCCTCAAGTGATGAAGGGACCAGTGCAGATACCATTACTTTACGGCGAACCTGGACCGTCTTTGTTCCTAGTAGTTCTGCCCCAGCTTCAGGCACTACTTGTGACAATGGGAAAACAGCAGACAGACAAACAAAAAGAACTGGGAACAGAAAGCAATCCATTGGCTCTCCCAGGAAAATGGTCTGGAAGCTGCTCCAGGGACGTGGGAGCGGAAAGACTTCCTAAAGCCATGAGGCTCTTTACTTCTTGGTGTGAATTGGAGCCTGCTCACTGTCAGGGCTGTTGCAGGACAATGACACCAGTAGCCAGTGTTGGCAGATCCTTAGTTTCAGTTTCTATTTGAGAAGGTTTCTCTACAGGGTCAAGTACGGGAGGCCTGTGAGTCCCCTGCAGAAAACTAGCATTTTTTCAGGCACTGTGTGGTAATCAACGTTCATAGTAAACTCCTAAGTAGTAGCAATCCCACACTTCATTCTTCATATGAATTCCATCTTTTCTGAGATCACATATACGATAGACCCCTGTGATCCTGAATGCATCGCAGGCACGTTATAGAGGATTCAGAAGGTACAGAAATGACTGTGAGAGCAAATGATATGTGCTTTCCACAAGGAGACAAGCTCTGCACACATTTCCCTAGGCTTCCTTCTTGTTGACTCTTGTCGTGTTTGTGTTCAGACACTGCTGCGGCTGCCTTTCTGCTCTCTTGTCCTGGTTTCTTTGCCTTTCTGCTCCAGAGGCAGTTCTTCCTCCCGGGTGAACATGAGCTGTCTCCTCCAAGTGGCCGGCTCAGGCCCTAGGTGTTCAGGGACAAGGCCGTGGGCTCCCTGGCACCAGCTTTCTCTCCTCGTGGTTTTGGGAGCCTAGCTCTGGGAGCTGGGCCACAGTCAGGACAGCCACATACAGCCGCACTTCAAAGCCAAGGATTTAGGCAAGCTCTGAGTGCATGTGTATGGAGGGGCCCAGAACCCTGCCATGAAGGTGGAGAAGGGGAAGTGAGGCTTTCCCTGGGGTGGGGGTGAGGGTGGGCAGGGAACATGGCTGCCAGCACAGGAACCTCCAGTGTAGTGATATGGGAGACAGAGGTATGGGTGTTTGGATCCTGGGCACAGTAAGACACTCGGGCCAAATGAAACAGGCCTCTTGTTAAATATTCAGTGCTCAGCAGAGCTGTTGAGATAGTTGTTCCCAAAGCATCTACTTTATGACCTTGATTTAAATGCATCAAGTGCTGGATGGCTAGGGGCGTCAAGGGGCTTGCAAGGCAGGGATACACTAGATACATGTCAGTGTAAGGATACAGTCTCCAAATGCCATGTCACAATTCAGCATGGACCTCAGCTGATCCTACAAAGGGGAAAAGAGTTCCACAGAACCAGGCCTCTAGAAGGGGAGCCAACAGACTGGAGTCACTGGAATTCAAAAGAAATTTTAGAATTGCTAATTGCTAAGTTCCTGGGCGAGAACTAGAGATTTCTTTCTTTCTTTCTTTCTTTCTTTCTTTCTTTCTTTCTTTCTTTCTTTCTTTCTTTCCTTCTTTCCTTCCTTCCTTCCTTTTTTAACTTAAAAAAGATTTACTTATTTTATGTGTACAAATGTGTACCACCTGCATTCCTTCTGTTCTTGGAGATTAGAAGAAGGCATCGGATCCCCTAGAACTGAAGTTAAGATGGTTGTGAGCCCCCAGGTGGGTGGTAGGGATCAAACCTGGGTCCTTTGCTCAGAGCTCATGCTCTGAGCTCCCAAACCACCTCTCCAGCCCTATAGAGATTTCTTAGTAGCTCACACTGCCCACAACCTTTACAGGAAGGATCGTGGATCGCAGGATTAATTACAAGGGGAAAGTAGCAGGAAGGTAAAATGTGCAATAGAATGGGCACAGCAGTAAATCGTCGCAGAACAAGATAGTGACATAGTGTGTCGCCCTTAAAATGGTGTCGACACAGGTTTTGTGGTGGCTTTAGGGAGGTACAAAATGTGATAGTTCCCTAACAGTAAGTACATATGTAAATTATGTAATTGTGTGCATATGCTCGCTGAACTAGTGGAGGAGGAAGTACCCAGAATGTTAGGACCTATACCCAGATTTCCTTTTTCTGTATATTTTGTATTTAACTCTGCATGTATTTTCTTTTAATTTCTACTTAAATTATTTTTATTTTAACATGTTTGTATTTTATTCTCAAGTTGTTTAGACTTTAAACTTTTTCCTGCATTCCTTAAACACGTGGTATTTTCATAATCAGGATGACCATTTTTAAAGACTTAGGAATAGAAATATGGACAATTGACATGTTTTCCTTTGGTTGTTGGGACTAGATGGCAGGCAGCAGAAATATTCGTTAGGCCAACATATACCCTACGGTGAGTAAATATTATTTGTTCTTCTGTAGAAGATGCTTGCATTGATAGGTTATCAATCAAATACTACATGGGGTCCCTAGTCAAACACAAGTGCTTACATAACCAGCGTGTAAAAATCTCAATGAAAATTTTATGTGGACTTAAGGAGAGTGATTGGTGTACCCTAAAGTTTAGCATGTAGAGGAAAGAGCCATTCTTTCTTGGGCTCTTGGATTGTGCTTTACAGTGGCTCTGTTTTCTGTTTAAAGTCAAGTTAAAGGTGCAGAAATTTCCGAGTAGCAGAGAAGTAAGTCTTTTGGATTCATGATGTCAAATGATAAACGGTGCTCTTGGGGTAATTTAAAATCATCATCTCCTTAAAAAAAAAAAACATGTATTTTAAGCTTATGTGTACAAGAACTTTTATATCTCAATTTTTTTCTTTCACACGTGAGCCAGCTTTGATTCACATCTGGAACACACGGCTGGTTTCAAGACAAGAGGCCTAAATTTTTTTTTCTTTTTGTCAGTAACGTTGCAGAGCTGATTTTGTGATATGGAGGAAATCTGCCTATGTTTCTAACTAAAGAATTTCTTAGTCTTCAGGTAGGGTCTTCCTTAAGAAAACAAAAACCAAAAAACTGAGGCCCTGCAGGATGGAAAAAACGGCAGAATTCTGTCTGTCACATGCCGGGGAGCCGGGAAGTATCAGTGTTGCTTTTGGGTGAAAGGCTCAGTGAGACTCTCTGGAGCGACCCCTGCGCGGGCCAGGACACTCTGAGCTCCGAGGGTGCAGGCCCAGCCTCAGTTTCCCTGACTGCGCAAAGCCAGCGAGCTGCGGCCTGGAAAGGGCCAGTGCCCCTGGGAGGTCCGGGCGATGGGTCTGCATCACCGCCAGGGCACGACCCTCTAATCCGCTTTAGTCAATATAGTGTGCGCTCTGCTCCGCAGAGCAAACACGGGAACAAAGCAGCGGGCCGCCGCCCCGCGACTCCTGACCCCAGGGTCGCGCCCTTTGTTCACCCTCAATGGGGCCTCCCGCCGCCTGGCCTGCGGCTAATTGGGACGCGTGTAGCCTTTGCTGCCTCTGCCTGTGCCGGTGCGCGCCTGGCCTAGAGCTGGACACTCTCGGAGACCCCAACCAGGACACCCAGCTGGGCACAGACAGGCACCCCACTCTAGGCACCCACATGGGCCCTGGAGCCTGTGCAGAGCAAGGATCAGACCAGGACCCTGGTCACTGACCCTGGGCTTGGACGGGAACCCAGTTCCGGACACTCCTGGACACTGAAGTGGACCGTGTCCAGGGTGAGGATCAGACCTCGACATTGACACAGATCCAGTTGTGACTGCAGACTCCTTCCCCAACACCCATACAGACACTGGTTTCAAACCCAGATCCACCTGGGCCTGGTCCCTGCCAGACAGACACATGCCCGGCCGCTCTTACTCCAGCATCCAAGCAGTCCCCAGCCTGACCGTGGGTTGCACACTGGATTGCCTCGGGCTTCAATGCCTGGGGCTTCAATGCCTCATCTTGAGCCCAGGACCTAGCACTTGGTGCCTAGCCGGCTTGGCTTTTGACCTCTTCCCTATACCTTGAGATCCGAGGTTGCCTGCAGGAGGCGCGCCAGGCCAAATTCTCTCCAGCCACTGGGTGGATGCTCCTGTGCCAAGCATAAGGATCCCAAGCAGGCCTGTCGCCAGGTGGGACATTGGTCTTCTTAGGTTTGTCACTTGTCCGGGAGTCATTAACGATCTCCCATGGTTGGATGCAGAGTCTTTTGTTAGCCCTTTTCTGCCCTTCACCGCTGCTTGGAAGTCTGGTCATGTTGCAGAAAACTGGACTCCTCAGACCCTTCTCCGCACCACATTTCTTGCCCCTCCAGATGACATCTCCAGTGAAGGGTAATGCCAGGTACACCAACACTGGACGCCAAGCACACAGCAGGCACCGAATTCGGGCCCGATCACTGCATGCCCTGCTGTCTTTGTTCTTCCACTCATATTGGACAAGGCTGTAATTTTTTATCCCAGGGAGCTTTTAAAACTTAACTCCTCCTGTTTTGAAAATGGGCTTTATCTATTTTTATAAAAGGCACTTTCTTGTAATTAGGTGCAGAAAGGAAACAAGCAAAGGACTCTTAGAAGCCTTTGCCTTTGAAGATGGCAGAGAGGCCTCCAGCCCCCTGGCCCTTCTGGGCAAGGTCCTCTGGCCTGATACTCAGCTGTTCCATTCTGTTCCTAGCTTTAACTATTGCCAGGCTTTGTCAGGAAGACTTTCAAGATGTGGTGTTCGTTTCTGGACATGTTGTTTGCAGGGTAGAAACTGCCTCCAGAATGGCCTGGCACGCTGGAGTTGCCAGGGCATGCCTTTGCGTGGTAAGGATAGCTCTGGGACAGGGCCTACCATGACCAGGTGTGGAGGAGGCAGCGGCATTGAAACTTGGTCTGTGTGCCATGCATGGTGGCTTGGAAGCACAGTTGTACGGAGACAGCTCTTGCATTTGGATCTCCCATCAGTTGGCTTGCCAAATTATTCTCTTTCTTTAGGCCTTTCTCAAACTTTAGTTCCTCCTGTGAATGCAGCAGCAACCTAGCCTTTCCCTTTTCTGAGACAGTTAGCGATCCTCAGTAGACGGTGGTGGCCTTGGGGTGCTGAGGATCCTGAAAACCTTCCCAGGAAGGAGGGGACCTCAGGAACGAGTAATCTGTGACCTTGCTGGGCAGAGGAGACCTTCAGATTTCCCCAGCCTTTTTCATCAATTGCTCCACTTCTGATACCGAGACCATAGGGCAAGTGCCTGCCGGGATCCCAGAGTGGTGGCCGTAAGCAGACATGGGCTTGGGAACCACTCTGGCTGCCTGGTTACAAAGGTGCCAGTTGCAGGGTGCTGGTACCTGGGAAATGAGGGCAGAGCCCTGGAGATATGATCTTTCAGTTCGGGCTAGGTGGCTTTCTTCTGCGGACTCTCACTGGCACAGTGCAGAGCATGTGTCTGTGATTTTTATATGTCACACCTGGTTTTAGAAAGGTGCTCAGGGAAGAGTTTGAGCCTCAGATGAGCCTCAGCTGGCTTCAGGGCTCAGATTGGGGAGGCTGCCCAAACGGATCCAGCTTAAGGCTCTGGCCTGAGAATTCAAAGGAGCTCTGCTTTTTTTTTTTTTTTTTCTGGAAATTGCTTTTACCTGTGAAGTAAGCCTCTCTTGGAAGAAATGAATCGTGATTTTTCCTTAAAAAAACAAAAAACAAAACAAGTGCCCATGTTTGTACAAGGGTTGGGGGCCTGGGTCTGTGTAATATTGATCCAAGCTTCTATTCTCTGCCTGCTGGGCCTTAGTCTTCCAAGAGGTTTGACGATTTCTGTTGTTCCTCTCAAATTGGGAGGTTCACATGGGATGAGGTGGAAGTGTGTTGTGTAAGGTGTGGAGCGCTGGCTGTATATTGTGATGTTGTCCTTCTGCTTTCCAAAAGGCCCTCTACCATGGGGCAATCATTTATTATTAAAATGCTTAAGCAGCTCATACAGTACTCAGTGCCTAAGGGGTATCAATGCTGGCATGAACCATATCAAACCCCTCTTCACGGGCTATAATAAGGGAGGCGACTGAACATGGGAGAGATAGAATCTTAACCTATGCCTTTAAACATGTTAAGATGGCCCCAATTTGGGAGACTGGAGTCGGTGGTCCTATGGGTGCCAGCTAGCCCATTTGTCTGTCTAGCCTGTCAGAGGCTGCTGTCTCCAACCTGATCCTCAGCCTAGTCTATACACTTTGGCTCTACCAACGTGGCCTTGGGCCCTTGAAGCTTTCAGAGTGGCTGGGCCAGGAGCCCTTCTCCCTTTCGCAAAGCATGGCTTTTCTTTTGAGGATAGCTCTGTTGTATCCAAGATCTGTCTGTTATCAAGGTTGCATTTTTCCAGCTTTTTGAGTGTTGGCACAAGTGTACTGAGAAAGGGTATACCTCAGGAGGCTACAGATAGGGCCTACCCTGCACACGGCTGACGGCCGTCCAGAGGGAGTTCAGATCAGCTCCGTGGGCCACAGAGGAAACAGAACTGTGATTGCTGCACATGCACACACGTGCACTTGCACACAGGCGCACATACGTATGCACACATGCACCCCAAGACGTTACCTTTATAAATCTCACACTTCATGTTCTTAGTATTAAAGATTGAGACACCAACAGGCTGTCTTCAAAATCTCTCAGCCTATCTTCCTTGGAGCGGTTATATTTATAATTCTTGTCATATCAAAGAACTCTGTGTTTCTTTTTTCTTTTTTTTTTTGAACTCTGTTCTCTGTGTTTTTTGCAGACTGTTTTTCGGGGCTGAGTGTTTTGGGTTTTGGCTACAGCAGTTAATTTTTCTGAATCTGTGGCTCCAGGTGTACACCGACAGACTTTTCCCAGCTCACCAAGTTCTCCCTTCTGAGCCTTGAGGTCCTGCTGTAAAGTCAGTGGTCAATGCAGGATAGATTTCCAAGTCTGAAATTTTGAGAGGTAGAGGAGCTGGCAGTACCCATGTCCACTGCCTCCCCGAGACAGAAAAGACTGGGCAGAGTGCGCTTGCGAGGCTGAACCTTGCTGCCGAATTTAGAACACTGAGTTGAAAAACTGGTTCGTGGGTTAGGCATTCACAGAGGTGAGAATTCACACACACACACACACACACACACACACACACACACACACACATCACCCAAGGTCAGTAACTCTTCTTGTCCAGTGGCTTATATGACAACTTTCTTTTGGTTCGAGAAAACAAACTTCATATTCTTTTGAAATCAGGAATCTTGTCAAAAGTTGCTCTGTAAATAGCCAGAAGCAAAATGAAAGCACCGGTTGTTTCTCCCTCCTCCGGAATCTTTCTTTCGCAGCAGTTAAATATTCTCTTTTCAGGAGGCAGGAGACTTAGTTAAGATATTTTCTCACGTCTTGTATGAAGGACAATGTGCGAAGGAAAATTGGGGTTTTAAGTCTGAAGTGAGCATTGGATACAATTGGGACAATGAAGCTGTTGAGTAAACTTTACTTTGTGAAATCATGTTTGATTTTAAAAATAATTAAGAGTATTTCAGTAAATAAGAGCAGTGATCAAAATCTAAATACCTTGCCACAAACTCCTCCCACCCCCAAAATTTCCACGTTCAGCAGAAAGTTAAATCCTGTCCCAACCCTAAAAAAAAAAAAAAAAAAAAAAAAACTGTGAAGTCCTGAGTTTTAAAACAGTTCCTGCAATTTAACAACGAGCTGTTTAAATTCTGCATCAGTTTCAACCCCCTTTCTCTCTAAGATCTTTACCCCAGAGGTCTTCTAACTTGCCTCAACTGTGTAACACAGAGGTGCTGCCGAAGGCCTTTCAACTGCGGGGAAGGCGAATTTTTCAACTGAGTTTATTATCGTGTCAGCATTATTTTAAAATCTGGAGCACAAACATAAATGCTTGGCGGTTGCTGAAGTTTAGACTCTCACGACTGAGTTAAGCTTACACGTGCTGCAAAGAGAATGTGTGGCCAGCAGAACAGTGGCTTTTTAAGACCTCCGTAAAGGGACAAGGTGCAGAAGTGCTCCCTCAAAACCGAGATGTCTCCGTGAAAAAGGAAGGCAGCCCTCTGGCCTTTTGTGGGAGGGAAACACTTTCCAAACTTTTGAATGCAATCTCATTTTCTTGGAAATTTGTACCACCTACAAGAATCTGTAAAATTACCAATTCTAATACATTTTAAATTGCTGATAAAATCCTGTGAGGAGCACAGTAAATTCTTTAGAAGAATTTAGCTTCCCAGTTTATGATGGTTCCATTTTAGAAATTGTAGAATTGAGCAACTAAAATTAACTCAGCATTCACTTCCCTTTGAAAGGTAATTTTTATTAAAAATTTTTTTAACTTTAGCTGTGCTTATTCTTATTCCACATATAAAGCCAAGAATCTAGCCATGGCATTGATCATCGGGGATAATTCTCCTTTACCCTAGTTCATACTTTTTAATTTTTCTTGTTACTACTTTGGGTTGGAAAATAGCAATTATAATCCATCATCTGAATCAAGGCAAAATCTTCATCCTAGTATGCATATATTATAGATAAAAATCATGTATTTATGACCAAACACATTTATCACAGATCCCCAGTTGTTGTGTTCCCCTTCTATTTGAGAGATAATAACCACTTAAAGATGTGTTTGGGGTAGTTACATTCTTTAATGACAGTACTCGGTAACTGAAAAAGAGAATGGGTGAGCTTCTAAAGTGCATTAAAGATGCTACCTAGTGGCTCCGAGAGGCTCTCTAAGCACAACTGATGGCACGGATATAGAGTTAAGCGCCCACCAGCTATGGGCCTCGTCACCGTCAGCTGCAGACACACTTAAGTGTGGTCTTTATATTAAAAAGAAAGAGGACTGGAAAGAGGATCTAGTGAGGGGATCAGCAGGCTGCCCTGGTGGAGGTGGTGGCGGTTGTCCTGCAGTGCTCTGCGTCTGCTTTTGTCCTCACACAGGCTTATGCTACAGCCAGCATTTCATTACTGTTGGTAACAAACGAATGCCAAGTTGGACATAAAACGGAGGGAACCAAAGCAAAAGATTCTGCAAATGGCTTCATTATGTCTGGAGGGAAGGAATCCTTTCTCTGGTTGCTTGCTTGCCTTTGGTCTAACAGCTCAGGATTTTCTTTCACTGTTTTATCTGTATGCGAATCAGTGAGCTTCTTTCCTTTCTCAGTTTCCTTCATAATTGGTACATATACATATCGATATATAAAGTATACTCAAGGGACACGGGTGCTGATAGGTTTTGTGCATAAGTAATCCAGTAAGAAGGTCGCCTTCCCAAGATAGAAGCACAAGTTCGTGTGATATAGGCGTAGTAAAATCGGCTCTCAAACCTGCACTCTACTTCAAGACAAAGACGAAAGAAAAAAAGAAAGAAAAAAATCCTAAGCCTGGTTTGCCTTTTCACAGAATACTCAAAGCTGGCTTGCAGCTCCTCTGAAGGGCACATTGTCAGCAATGATTGAAGTGGCATCTTAGCCAGGAGCGGCTGCAGACTCGCACTGCCAGGGCTCCCGGGCCAGCTTTCTAAACACCATTATTCTTGGACATGCGAGTTGAACGATCAGAACCCGAGTGGAAATCTGATTTCCCCCCTCACACTCATCTTGTTTTAACTAGATTAAGTGCATCTGTTTACTAAGTCCTCATAATGCCCTGGATACTGAAAATTTAACACCATTAAACATGTCTTTGTGGAGAGAAGCGAATCGAAAGTAGAGCCCCACGGCTTTCTGAGGCTGCACTGTGGCCAGAGGCTGAGCAGAGAAAACCAGGACTCAAGAAAGGGCATGGCAGGAAGTTGCTGGCTGAATTCCCATCAAGCAGATCTTGGGAGAAATCAGGAAAAAATAACTATATAAGGCCAATATTATAAACATCCTGGTCCAGGGACAGGCTTCCTAGGACTTCTTCTCAAACAGCTGACCCCAGGCATGGCTGTGGTCCAGAGGGACAGCCAAGGGTTTCTTAGCAAAACTTGTCTAGCAAATGCTCACCAACAATTTAAAAATGTTTCAGGTTTCCTTTTTGAGCATTTGAGTATAGTTTAATTTTTCTTACTTTGACTAATATAATTTGATAGCAAGTAGATAAAAAACTAAAAACAAAATACACACAACAACAACAACAACAAAACAAAGCTAGCCAAACCGAGTAATGCTCAATAGAATTACCTAAAGGCCATTATTTCCCCTAAATTAGGCAGAATTTGATTTCTGAATTTGCAACCAAATTACATATAAATCCTTGCCAAGTACAGGGAGAATTTTTAAAAAGTATGTGCTCTTGACTATTGTTCTGACTCACCCAATTTCTTACATTACTAAATAAAAATTGGGAAGGGGTAGAAGACATTAAATTAATTTACTACAATGTGGAAGTAAGGGGGAAAGTCAGCTAATAAAAAGGTTAGCAACCCAGCGTGATTATACAATGATTTCAGGTGAAATTTACAAAGCTAATATCCTCGCATTTAATTGTCGTGCTCCATAATGATACACTTGTCAAATCTGTATTTGTGCCAGTGGGACAAAACTTGTAAGTGGCATAATAGAAGATAATCTCCTTTTCTTTGTGGCTTTTAAAAAACTCAGTGTTTTAATCCACCCATTTAATCACAAAACATATATCACATTACTTATAATATTTATAGTGTTTAGGAGCATGATTAGAAATAGATTATAGTGTTGTGGTTGGATGCAGTTTTTTTTTCTTTCTTGTGAGCGTATCTCAGAGGTACGCAACCATTTTAGAATTTGCACTTGAGAGCACTTTTATGTGGAAATAAGTACCATATATTTGTGTTCAGAATTCTCGTTTGGTTGTTCCTGAGCCTGCTCATTATTTTGGAAAAAGAAGATTCGGCATTTAGAAGGACCTGGTGTTTAGAATGCCAGGATCTCTGTGGCCAGCCCAGTCCTAGAGTTTCTGTCCTTCTATAGTCCTGAAACTTGCTAGACCACAAAATGTCTTAAGTGTTTTCTGAACCATTACAGCAATAGATGCTGAAGTGAAACCTCATGGTTAAGGTTGTCCTCCTTGTCCTACTGTGGCTGTTGTAGGAGGGGCTTCCTAGGGACCTATGTGGCTTTAGGGGACTGCCCAGCATAGGGTCACCCTGCTCCACACTGCTTGATCAAGACTGAGAACTTTGATAGTAAGGAGAATTTTAAGGACCACACAGTGCCAAAAAAGTTAGGTTTCACCTACCCGATGGCTGGGACTCGGTATTGCCACATGGATAGAAAGCAGTAGGGGACCTGCCATTCTGGCCCTGGGACCCTAGCCCTGGGAGCTGGGGCCACAATGCCCCTTCCCCAGGAAGAGTGAAACTCACTGTTCGTGGTTGTCTATCTTCAGTTACTGGCAGTTGTAGAAAATGAAAGTTGATCAGGATAGGACGTGTCCTGGATTTTTTCCTTTCCCCTAAACCGTATGTTATGGGGTTGCCTGTACTGGTCTGGCTGTGGCACTAGCCTAGGTCAGGGTCATGGTGGTCTACACAACTTAAAAGCAAGTCACTGGTAGTTAAAGGCCCTGGCAGAACTGGCCAACTCGGGCTAGCTTTACCCTCGTGGCAGTCCAGTACAACGTGGAATGAAGTTTCCTGGGAAGCGGGACACACAAGGAATTTTTGAATTTACCAATGGCATAAAAATTATATTTTTTATTACAACGGGCAAGTTTCAATTGGTTGACAGAAATGGCGAGATATGACGTCAAAGGATACTGGTTAGAATGCCAAGGCCAGTGGGGAGGGGGAGGAGGGAGACAGGCACAGAGACTGTGGGATGGGCCCTGGAGGCCTTGTTCTCCCTGGCCCTGGTCGTCAACGGGCTATCATGCACCTCCAGAACCAGGCAGGTCCAAGTGGCTGTAATCCAGAGCATGTCTGGACCTGAGAAGGAAATCTAAGTCTAGGGACCCTGTGTTCACATGTGTCTCTGAGAGCCTGAGGCCC
The DNA here is from genome assembly GCA_028555095.1 of Dicrostonyx torquatus. NCBI lineage: Eukaryota > Metazoa > Chordata > Mammalia > Rodentia > Cricetidae > Dicrostonyx > Dicrostonyx torquatus. The sequence continues at coordinate 2,641,033 of JAQHUG010000146.1, read as the reverse complement.
AGGCCGGCCTCTGTTTGGAAAACGCTTGGGCGCGCCAGTGAAGCGATCTGGAAGACGCTGCGGCCTCCTTGGCATTCTAACCAGTAACCAGGCCTTGGAGCCCAGCCGTCCCATTCCCCCTTGTAGGGGCCCGGTGTGGCCTAGAGCCAGCAGTGTCGCAGTTGCGCTGAGAGCAAAGCTATGGCCTTGAACTACCCCTGCAGCTCCCGTGCTCTAGTCCTAGTAGCAGGAAGTTGTTTCCAGCGAGAAGGGGGCGAGCCTAGAGCTGGGCACGGGCACTGGGCACCATGCCTGCGCGAATCCCATGCCTCCCATGCCTCCCCAGGCACCTTGCGCGCCCCCTTTGCATGCTCAGTTCTGTGCATTACTCCCCACACCCACTCGCGAGGTTCAGTGTGCCCTCCCTGCCACTCCCCGCTGGGCACCGCGCTCCTTGCTCTGTTGGACTGGCGGGGTCGCCCGTGCGCGCCCCTTCCTTTGAGAAGCCACTGCCACTGTCCGGCCCACCACGCTGTCTCAGTACCCAATCTGGATCTCGGCGACCCTGGCTGTTGTCCTTAGCGCGCACTGGACTGCAGGTAGGCAGAAGAGACTGCTGACCGCCAAGGGTCCCACTCGGCCCCAGCGTGCGCGCGCGTCTCGGTGCTGCCCGCAATCATGGCAGCCGGCGCCTTGGAGCGCAGCCGCGGAGCGCGCCCCGGCAGCCTCCTCCGTGCCAAGGCGGCGCGGGCGGCGCGGGCAGGGGACGCGCTCCTGTTCAGCCCTCCCCGCTGCGTTGGCCTCGGGGCTCTACGGGTGGGTCTTCGCCGTGCGGTGCCCAGTGGGGTGGGTGCGCGAGGGCGACGGGCGGGGCGGCGGGGCGGGAGCGCGCAGGCGGGGAGCGCCCGGGGCGGCGTGCCCGCGGGGGCGCGCACGCGGAGCTGCGGGCCAGGAGCAGGGCCGGGGCGGAGAATCCGCAGCTCCCGCCGCCCGCCCAGCCCGAGCGCGCCCGTCCGGGTGTGTGGGGGGGTGCCCGGGAGGGGCGGCGCCCGGACGCACCGGCCCGCAGCGGGCACGGCGGCCGCGTTGGTATTCCGGGCGCGTTCGCAGCCCTGACCTCCGCGCGGAGCAGTGGTGCCCGGGTGCTCGGGCACGGCCGCTGCCGCCGCCCCCGGGCGGTCTCCCCAGGATGCAGGGCGCGCGGGCGCCTCGCTTCCCCCGTCCCCTCCTTCCCTGTCCCTTGTGCCCCCTCCCCCGCCCCGATCCGGCGGCGAAGGGGTGGGCAGGGAAACGCGCTCTCTGGGACAGGTGCCAACTCCGAGACAAAAGACATAAAATAGGCGGCAACGGGGGAAGCGCGGCCAGCGCGCTCGGGCGGGGACCACGGTGCCGCGGGGGCCGCATCCTTGGTGCCGGTCGGGGAAAGTTTGGGAAGTCGGTGCGGCCGCTCTGCAGCGGCGGGGGACGCGCGGCCCTGGCCGCCCTCCGTGCCGCGCTCGTCCTCTCCGCGCCGCTGCTGAATAATTCATAGCGCGCCCGCCGGCCATTAGCATGCACCGGGCGCGCGGCGCGTCTGTGCCAAGCAGCCGCTGCATTCGGAGCCAGGGTAGCGCCAGACCAGTGGCCCGCACTGTCCCGATGCCCTCCGATCATCCCCTCACCCCAGTGGCCCGCACTGTGGCCCAGCGCGCACCCTGGGCCGCTGGGTCCCGAGCCCGCCCGACGGCCAGGCTCTCTCTGAGCGTCCGGGCCCGCTGCGCCCGCCTGACCGCTCCGGGATGCACGTGAACTTGGAGAAAGTCACGGGGCACGCCGGGCCGGTTCTCCGTGGCAGGGTGTGGGCACATGCGGGTCGGCACGCTTTCGTTTGCGTCCCGGACAAAGGTCTCTAGTGGCGCCAGTCGTGGACGCGTGATTCGTTCCTTCTAGCCATTCTTTTGCGTGGTGGGTCGTTGGATGCAGGACTGCAGAAGCCCGGAGAGCAGGAGCTGTGGGTACGGAGCACGGGCCTCGCTGTGCGCCCGTCGGCGGCCGTTCCACCCTGCGAAGAGTTGCAGGAGCTGATCCGCGCTGCCCTCCGCTGTTCTGAGCGCCCAGGAGCGCGGCGCAAGTCACCTCAGACTCCAGCCAGCGGCCGCAAGCACGCCAGCGCAGCGCTAGCCGCGGCCAAGAGATGGTCTGGCAGGGCGGTGGACCTGCCTGCTGCGGGCATGATCAAGGTTGGAGAGGTAAGCGCTTTTTTCACTTAACTTCTTGGCATTTAAATACTTAATGGACACATTTCTAAGAGGGGTCCTTCTTCAGGGACTGCCTTTCACAGCCGGGGACGTATCCGAGGTAGGTTGCTTTTGAACCTGAAGCCAGACAGCCTGCAAAGAACGCCAAGCTGTCCTCTATCCAGAACTTGGAATTTATGAAACACAGCTTCTGTTCTCAGGTGTGGGGGCTGCTAGCCTCGCAGAAAGTTTATCACGCAAATAAAACACTATAACAGACATCTTAAACAATAGAAAAGAGAAAATATCTGGGGGTGGGTGTTTGGAAATGTTACTTGGAAGCCAAAGTCCTTTCTTGAAAACTTGAATTGTTTTATTACTAAACCCTTACTACTTTAAAAATGTTATTTAATGCTGGATGGATGTTTGCAGAGAGCTGGTTTAAGTGTGGCAGCCAAGATCCAGGGTGCTGTGGAAGGTCCTAGCGTGGAAGTTCTTGCTCATGGGGCAGTTAAATGAGCAAAGCAAAACAAAACAAAAAAAAAAAAACCCCAGTTCATAGCCTCTTGAAATAAGTGCAGCTATAGGTGGCTTGCACAGCCCAGCTAGCAGGCCTGAGGAGGTTTGCGGGGACCAAAAAGGGGTGAAAGAATTTGTCTTCGCCCTAATTACAGGGTTTTTAGGTAGCACTGAAATTAATTTCTTCGAAGTTGGATTTCAAAAGCCTAGGTGGTCTCGCCAGGCCCTCGATAATTTCATTTTATTTGAAACACATAGGTTCCGGGTATCTGGGAAATAAAACCGTGTTTCTATGTGTGTGTGTGCCTAGCCTGGGTTAAAACGATAAACTACTTCGTGGGGATTAAGCCTGCTTTCATATAGTTGTGCGGCAGGTGTGCATACATGGATTCTCCACATTTTCGGTGTGGTTTGGTTAGCCTTGGTGGGGCCATTCACCTCAAATCACACACAGCGAGGGACACCTATTTCCATAACACCCCAGAGAGCCATGAACAGGCACTTGAGGCCCTGTTTCTGAGAATGTGGATGAGGCCGGAGGAGTCCAGGCCAGCTTTATGCCTACCTTCCTGGACCGCATGCACTGGTTGATTCAGGGTAAGAGCCTCAAAGAGTAGGGAGTCTCTTTTTGCAGAGTCTGAACCAATGACTAACTACGACCATCTTTTATTTATTTGTTTCTTTTTTAACTTGTCTGCTTTATGCTGCTCACCACCCCTGTTTTGAGCTTTTGTTTATTACTTAACCCGGGGCATTTAGCAAACAGAAAACCCTGGGTAAGACATTTGGGAGCCATCTCAGCTGTAGTAGTGCCTCTGTGGAAGGTATGGCCCTCAGAACTGCTTGACTTAACGCTGGACACGATGGGATCCTTCACAGAAGCTTGCTCTCCTTGCCGGAAAAAATGCTGGCAGTGTTTTCCCTTGTCCACAGAAGACCCACGGCACAGGGTTGGCAGGTAGAGAATATGTGATGGTTAGTTGAGGTTTTTCATCATGCTTAGGACTACAGCAGATGTGCCCAAACAAGCGGACATCTCCCCAGGCCATCGTATGGATGCCAAGGCGAGCAGTAAAGACCAGAGCCTTAGAGGAGGTGGTTTGAACCAGGACCTTGAACCAAAGGCACCATTTTGACGAGCATCAGGGTCCTATGTATTGCCAGACCATACCCTGGTACCTGGGAAATAGCAGGATTAAGCGTGTTTGTTTCCAGGGAGGCTGTCCAGGACAGGCTGTCTCAAGTAGCTCATTTTGGCACCATTTTTTTGGAGGGGTACACATACACAAAAGAGGAAACACACACTTGTCTGTTTTTCCTCCCTATTGGATTTAATAAAAGGAACAGGTAAGTAGGCCCTGGTGGAATGGATGGTTGTGTGGACTTCCTGGGGCATGAAGCTCTATTTCTGCTATTAAATTAAGGCCGAGCCTCACCGTTCCTCACACTGTCCTGGGCAAGTGGTCTCTAGGGCAGATGCAGGCTGGGTTTAAGCACCAGGCATGTGTGGCAACAAGGTCCACCGTGCACCATGGCAGTGACCTCTGTGTAAACTAAACCTGGCTTTCTGCCTCTATCTAGTCTCCAAAAGGACACATAGCCTGCCCCAGCCCATCATAGACAAGGTCCTACTGGCAGGAGAAGAGAGGTATGGAGGACTTTGCCCATCCAGATGGGCACCCTGCTGGGCGGGTACTCCTTTCTGTCCAGGAGAACCTCTTACAGGCCTTGAAAAGGAACATTGCTCAGGGAAGTGCCAGGCCTTCTGGGCCAAACTTCCGTGCCTCGTTTTTATTGCTTCTGTTGGATTTTCAGGGATGTATTTACATGTGTAGAGTGAAGGGCCAATACTGATACAGAACTCAGAAGGCTCAGAACTCACATTGGGGTGTGGAGTTGGAGTGGTCCAGGTTCTAATTTGTCCTTGTCTCTGGCTCACCATGTGACCCAGGCAAGTCCTGTTGCGTTCCTAAGCCTGTACCCTGACCATTCCCAAGAGGAATAGAGATGCCAATATCAAAGGATGCAGACAACATTGTTTTAATAAGGTGCTATTGCTGACATGTTGTCTGAGACCATCTAATAGCTGTGCTATAGTTAGAATTGTAAATGAAGTCACTATAATTTATCACTTATATATTTATCATTTAATACCTTGTTGCATTTTATTATATATTTTATATTATGTTGTATTCTAGGTAACAGATCCCACTTCTGGTTTATTCAGAAAGGATACCAAGAAGTTGACTCCCCAGCGCCTTTGAGTTGGCTGGCGGGAACTTGCAAAGCCAGAACTTTCCACATCCCAGGGGATTTTGTGTAAATGTGACTACTGTATGCATTGTGAATCTTGCATTAGGTACAGCAGAGGAGACAGAGGTTTCCTTAGGGATTCAGAATATTTTACCCCTTCACAGGGCAGTACGAGGTTTTCCCGGAAAATGACTTCAGGGTTCTGGTATGGGTCTGAGCTTTGTTCCCTATGGTGGTCCAGCATTCTTGCTAGAGATACAGATAGGGGTTTGATAGGATGGGTTTGCCACTCTGACACATGAAGGGTACATTTGCCAAATAGCTTGTCTTGGGGAAATTTTATCCTGGCTGTTTGTTCAGAAAGACCCAGAAAGATTACATTTTTTCCCCTCAAAGCACCTTGTTGGCACAAAAAGAAACTTGAAGGGCACTAGCCACACTTTCTGATGGCACGAGAAATGGCAACAATTACCTTCAGGCAGAGGCAATGGATCTTTTATATGGGGTATTTATTTTGAAGACTGACCAGTATCCCATTGGCTGGGACGGTGATCAGAGTTCAGGCATTCGAGTAGTGTGGGCCCTGGCCTCACAGTCAAGGGCAGAGGTTTTCAGGGGAAAAACGAAAGTCCCCTGAGCTGTGGTTATGGAGAAATTTCAGTGGGTATGCCCATCTCTCTTTGTGGAGTGCAGTTTAAATTTTCACTATTTTATCTTTCTCCTTCTGTGATTTATTTTCAAAGGCTACAGGGGGTATGTCTGCAGTCCTTGGAAAGGTGGCCAGGTTTTGGATTATGGGTTTGCTGAAGTTTCCCTTAGACCAAGTCTGGCCTGCCTAGCTGGGTTTCAGAATGGAAGTGAATAAAATGGACTCAAAGAGGCAGAATCATTTCCCAGGGGCTCCATCAGACAATGTGGGCCCATCTTTGTGGTTTTCCAATGTCATCTTCTTCTCCTCCTCCTCTTCACATCCTGCTCTCAGATGAACTTGGGAGTGGCCTGTAGGTTGTGGGGGTCTAGCTGGAGTGGAGAAGACCACACTAGCCCTCCTTTATATCCCCAACTACCGAAAGAATTTTGTGCCTCCAGATCAATAAACCCAGTATGTGGAGCCATGAAGACTGCCTTCTAAATTAGTTAAAAACACTGGATTTATCTCTGAGGCCTCTACACCAGCCTATCCTCCAAGGGCTGATCTGGCCCACACTACGCCTGGTGGTGGACCATCTTAAATGTAAGGTCAGTGGCTGAGGCTCACCTTGGAGATTCAGAGTGGCTTTGCTGTGCCAGGGTTTGGATAGAGAGTGCTGGAGAGGGCCAGCATTATGTGATTCTGGGAATCCCAAGGGGGACCCTTAGTCAGCGAATACCTGTTACTTCAAGTGACCCATAGTCAAGACTCTTCTGCCCGGGGCCAGTGGAGGAAGACAGACAAGGGACAGACAGGTCCTGGCAGGGAGCACCTACTCAGTACTCAACAGAAATTTTTTTTTTTGGCAAATGATAATATTTGTCTTCTGAGTAAGGTTTTATTTTAAAAATCCCTTTTATTTGTCTTGTTTATTTTGAATGCTGAAAGTTCATAGCATTCCACTTTCTATATTAACTTGTGCCTCCAAAATGCCAAGCCAAGAAACTTTTAGGGATGTTCAGACATTCAAGGCTGTGAGTATAGGCGTGGAAAAGCTGAAATCATGGGAAAGAAAGAAATCTTGTGTCCTGGGCAGAAAAAAAAAACTAAAAAAATGGGTTATATTCACTTGCTGGAGGAAACGGGTACAAAATGCAGTGTAGTCTTGCCATCAGATTTTGGCATCTTCTAGTTGGAGTCTGGAATCTGGAGTCTCCTCTTTAGGATGCAGATGTGTGTACATAGGTATTTGGGATTAGCTGTCCAGGCAGTCAGTGGTGGGGAGGGTTTGTGAGCAGTGATGGCCTTCAGGCTTGGGTCAGGTTTAGGGTTAGGACCTGTCGTGGTTGCGAAATGTACACCCAAGGCAGACAGCCTCCTGGTTAATTTTTTTAAGGCTGGGTACATTTTCCCTTCTGATTAAAGAGAAATACTGCCCAGGTGCTCTGGTTTTCTGATACAGGGCTGGGTTTTTCGGTGAACTGCCCTTCTTTACTACTGGAATTTCTGGCCAAGAGTAGCACTCAGCAGAAATACCTTAAATTTGGAATCTCCCTTGATATTTTTGAGAAAGGTATATAATCCAATTTAGGCTTTATAATTACATCTTAAATTATGAAAAACGATACTAGCCCTGCAGCCTCCTTTCCCCATACCTTTGGACAATAAGAAAAACCATGACCAGTCATACCCAGGATGGCACTCAAACCGGACAGAGCTGGTTCTGACCTGGAGGTACTCATGAGCATGTTAAAGTTCATGCATGTCAACTGCTGAGCCTTCCCTCCTAGAGAAATGCTTGTTGATGGGGCTTATGACACGTGGTTGCATCCGATAAGGACCTACTGCCCTCCGTGGGGCTTCAGTGTCCCAAGGCCTCGACGGCCCTGCTGTAGCTGTAGCAACAAGCTGAGTGCAGCAGTGGTCACTTCTGATTGTGGTGACACTGGGTGTATGGGGGGGGCATGTCCTCTTATGACCTTGCAATCCAAATTCCCTTATCTCAGCAGAACCCCCAAGTAGGGCTTCAGTGGCTTCTCTGCATTGTGGGCTAGCAGAACAGGTCCCGTTTCACACGGCCTAGGGACCCCTCTCCTCCCAGGGCCAGGCTCTTGGCAGTCCTGCCAAACCATTGCTGGCATGGATTCTCGGCATTATTGGTCGAGCGCATGGCATTGGAATGCTACCTGCTTTGTCTCTGGCGTCAGCTGGCAAACAGTCACGTGGCCACATGCGTGAGGCCAGAGCTAGAGACCAGAGATTCCTCCGGGATGGCTTCCTCCTAGCTTCTGCCTATCCTCTTCTTTGCCTTCAGCATGACTGACTGAGCAGGCAGGAAGCAGTAGAAAGCAAGCAGGCTGCCCAGGAAAGGTCAGATCCACATGGTTTGTCTGACCACCCTTTACATGGCTCAAAATGAACAGAAAGATCCTTACCATGTCCCACATGGTGAGAAGTGAGGTCCATAGGCAGTGGTCCCTCCACCATCCTCGGTGGCCGAGCTGGCCCTGTGGTGCCTGGGTGTCTGAGGAGAGGTGGCACATGCTGCTCGTGAGCCCCTCCCCATACTCCAGACTCTCATTGCATTCCTTTGTGAGCACCCCTGATGTCATACCAAGGGCCCGAAGAGACATGGCACAGAGAGGACGGCCAAGTGAATCTAGCAGGGACCTGTAGGAGAGGGTGGTCGAATCTGATAAGTTTTAGCAAAATCGTCCCTGTCAGTCCCTTAGCCCCTTTGGTTGTTCAGGAGGGCTGCAGCATAGGATTGTGTTCCCAAGACAGTGACACGGAGTGACTTTAGTTACACTGAAGGATCTGAGGGGACAGAGGTGATGTATCTCAGCTCTGCCCTGGCACTCCTCGTTCTTGGCTGCTTGGACGCTCTGGGCTCTTCTTACTCTCCCAAGCATGGGGTACTGAGCACAGCGCTCAGCCCCAGCCCTACTTTCTGCATCCCGTCAGCTACAAGTAGGAGTCATAATCTCCCTCATGAACATAGCTGAGAAAACCAAGGCTGAGAGCAGTTTTGTGGACACTTAGCTAAATTCAAACTCATAGTCCAGACTCCTGGCTGAGGCAGCTCTCGCCTCCATGATTAGGATGGGTCACACTAAGAGTTCTGGTCAAGGGGTAGCTGGAATGGGAGCCCTAACTCTTCTAAAAGAGAACAACCCAGTGCCGGCCACCTCCGGCTTCTCTGCAAAACCCAGCATATGAACAGTGCGGCCTCTATCTGGAGCAGTTCGGGCAGCCTGGACTCCAGGCCCGTCAGAACTGCTTGGCTAGCCAGGCAGTCACAACATGGCGCCAGGGCCACCCTGCCCATCTACACGGCTTACTGTCGCCTGGGCTGGGGCTGGACTGGTGTTCAGGCATCCTCAGGCTAGCTGCTGAGTGGTCAGGCACTGTGGTATCCTCCCTCCTTTCCTTGTCGTTCCAACCCCCGCCTTGTTTTGGTGGTGGGCTTGGGGGCCGGGCCCACCCGCCTCTGCCACGTCTGCCATCCTCCAGGCACCCACGAGCATCTTTCGAAAATTCCCGGTGGGCGGGGCTGAGCTGTAGCGGCCGCCTCTGCCCCCCCTCCCTGGGAGCCAGTGCCAGATGAGAGAGAGCAGGAGACAAAAGTAGCATTTTCCTCGTCCTCCTAGGCTGGCAGCAGGGCCTTCCCCCAGCGCGCCTGGCAGTCCTAACCTCGGGTGCCAGAGTAGCCAAGGCCCAGGCCAGGACCTACGGACTGATGGATGCCAGAGCCCAGGAGGCCCAAGGCTCTGTCCGGCAGAGACTGGCACCTGGAGACAGCCTTTTGGCTGGCGGGAGCCCTCTTACCCAGCCAGGGCAGGGGACATCGTTTTCACTTCCTGGCTTTTGAGAAAGTGGCCCTGTCCTTCAGTTCCTTGGTAAGTGACCTTCTCCCCTTCTCCTGCTGGGGACAAGCAGAGGGCCCTGCCATCTTGTGCTCCGTGCCTGTTATGTCTCCTTTCCTCTAATTGGCTTAACCCAAACCCCAAATTCTATTTCAGAGCCCCCCCCCAGTCTTGAGTGAAGCAGGCACTGCCAAAAAACTGCAGGGAAGGGAGAGAAACCAAGCCATTTATTTTTAAGATCCAAAGCTATGGCTTTCAATATGATAATGAAAACACACGCTCGGTATTTCGCAGTGGCTGCGTGTTCGATGAAGAGCTGAATGAGGGCTGGAGGAGGCATCAGTCGGCAAGCCGCCCTTCCTTGACTGTGTTGCTTTGTTGCTGGAGGGGGTCTTATTATTTCATTACCATTTTTTTTTAACTTTGGCAGTACCGGGAATGGCAGAGGGGAAAAACCCAGAACCATCATGAGGTCCTTCAGCAAAAGGCACAGGCAGGGCCGGCCACACACAGGAGAGAGTATTTTCGTGTTCCGAAACAGAGGTCCTTTTATTCTGTCCTGCATCCCTAATGACACCATCTCCACAGTTTAGGGATTTAGTCCTTTCTGCCTTTCATTTCGTTTATTTTTATTTTTTAAAGAAGAAAGCTTTTCTTGGATGACAGCTCAATGTGGGAAAGATTTGGGGTTTTGCACTCTGCTTTTTAAGCCCTTGTTTTTAAGGCTTTTTTTTTTTTTGTAATTTTGAGGAGGGAATCTACATCTTAGTAATGTGCCCAGCTTGTAACCACCTAGCCAGGCTGGGCAAGAAGCGCCCATGGACACCGGTCACCAGGCAATCCTTAGAAGAGAGGACCAAGTGGTTCCCAGGACTGTCTAAACCCTATCCCAGCCTAGTTCCTCACCAGCATAGTCGTGCCAGGCCACACAGAGCCTAAACTGTGTCCAATGGGTGCTAAGGAGCCCCTGAAGACCTTTGTGTAACCCGCTATGCCAGTATCACCCGAGAGCTGAGTTAGTGGCTGTCTGAGTTTAGTCCCAAGCCCCATCCTTTATTAAAAAAAAAAAAAAAAAAAAAAAAAAAAAAAAAAAAAGGTGACATTTGCAGAGCTCAGCTGCCTGCTCACCTCCACCCCTCTGGCACACTGACAAAAGCACCCTCAACCACAGCCTGGCCGAGCCTATGTTTAAAGGGTAGCTGGGGTCTTGATTTATGGGAACTGGAAAATCCTACACAGAAAGTTCCACTGCTCAGGAAGAGGAAAATTCCCAAGTACAGACATCTTTGTTTCCCTAGTCCAGAGGCACATGGGCTCTGTGTGTCCAGGAGCTCGGCTGCAGCAGCCGCCCAGAGCAGACTCCACCAAATATGAAAACGGAGCCCAGTCTGGCTGCTTTTGTTCTTACGCTAGGCAGCAGTCGATACTGAAGGGTTTGGGGCTGCGGAGACAGGCATATATAGCTGAGATAATTAAAACATGTTCACGATTATGACAGCCACATTCTGCTGCTGCAAGCTGGAGGATTCATTCCACCCAAATATTTAGCAAGCATCGGATAAAACACTAGTGGCAAAATAAAAGTAATGGGGGAAAAACTGTAATACATTTCAAAGGCAAAAGCGTGGCAAAGAGAATTAGGCAAGGAAGAAAAGGGAGGTTAGCAGCTCGAGTCTGCATTTTAATAGCTGCCTATCCCTCACCTGTTGGTTTTAATAGTTAGTGTAGGTGAATATAGCTCCAATTTTAAGTTCTGGATGGATTGTGGTAGAATTTCTTGAATGTTAATTCATCTTCTTTTTGGACAAGATAGGGGACAGTAACAGAAAAATAATTCATATAAATATCTTCACCGTTAAATTAGTACCTTTTACTCTGAGTCAATTTATCCATTGCTTTTAGTGGATGTCTGTCACAGTGTTTTTTTGTGCCTGGAAGATTGTAAGTATCCACTTGCCACCTAAGTTTTAAATTCCGTTAGCATCAGATACCCTCCCTGGGCCCCCAAATGTAAAATGTCATACTCTGTTTTTTTTTTTAAAAAAAAAATGGACAAAATCTCAGATCTCAGTGCTTTCCATGGCACCCATTTCTTTTTGACAGTATTAAAAAAAAAAATAGAAAACGTACCACGCAAAGCACTTTCCACATCATTGCTTCTATATAAATTCCACTATAGACAGAAATTATACATTCTCGAGGCACAGATGGGCTGGTCTGTCATTACCACTGCCTGGTACTTGTTGGAACACACGGCATATTTTAATTGTGGAGTCAACAATTTCGAAGAACTGAGGTCAAAATAAACTAGCTGCATTTGTGTTGAGAAGCGAGCGTGTTCCCTGATCTTCGGGAAGAGCTGACAGGGTGCCACCGCTTTCTTAGATTTTTGGTCTCCATATACACACGGACATGTGCCGTTTGTGTGTGTGTAGGCATTTGCATACCGTGCACGCCCATGGAGGTGAGAGCACACCCTGCAGGAGTCGCTTCTCCCCGCACTGTGCGGCTTCCAGAAATTGAACTCAGGTTGGCAGGCAAGTACCATTACCTGTAGAGCCAGCTCACCTATCCCGCCACCATCTTTTAAGACTCCAAATGTCCTGTGTCAAAAGTCCTTCCGTGTTTAAATTAATTACCAATTTTTATCTCATTTTGCTGCATGAACAACATAGCACTACCCTTAAATTCCAACTTGTGGGGCATGAAATTATTAATACAGCTTTTTAACTATAAGGAGGTTCAGCCCTTGGCTATTCTGGGTCAATGTGTATGTAATTATTTTGAGACCTGTGTGAAAAAAAACCAAATAACAAATATTTCAAATGGTCCAAAAATACATTTAAGTCGAAACTTGAAAAAAATTTCAGTGGGTCAGTTGCATAGAGTAGGTATAAATTAAAAAAAAAAAGTCCCAGCGAGATAAGGAAATGCAGAATTTATTGGGCTGTATCAACACACTAGAGGCCAGAGCACTTTTATGGCCACAATAATTTGCAGATGATGATAACTGCTTATTTTGGGAATTGTGTACAGGTGATGATGTAACCAGTGCTAAGCTGCACTTTCGCCCTCTTTTCCCATGTGTTAAGCACTGACCTCTGTACTTCTGGAGTCAAACGTTGTGTTCCCTGCCTGTAGAGAGCATTTGAGGCTCTTGCATTGGAAGAGAGGAAAGAAAGGGCCTTGCTGCACTCCGCCACCCTCCCCCCATCCCCGGGAGCTCCAGCCCCCGCACCCATTTGTTAATAGAAGTACTTTGTTGTGGCTTGTTTATTTGAAGGCTTCTACCTGTTGGTGGAGATGTTAGCGAACAGTGGAAATGGAACATTGATGAAATCCTCCCCAGCTGGCTAGAAGCGGTGAGTCTGAGTGTCTGACCTCTTCATGCTTTTCCTGCTGGTCTGCCAGTCTGCCCGCTGCTGCCTCAGAGTCAGGGGAATGTGTGTCCCTGCACTGGGCACCGTGAAGGCGAAGCAGGAGGGTGGTGACAGTGTCGTGTCACGTACTGGGCCAAGGGGACAGTGGCTTGTCACTTTTGGAGGAGCACATACTTAGGGCAGTGAGGTGAGTTGGGCTGGCTTTGTATTCTGGCTGTAAGTCAGTTCACTTTGTGAGCCTCAATTTCCTTGTCTATATAATGGGAACAGGAAGCAGAGGCCTACCCAACACCAGAAAGCTTAGCTAACAGAGCATGTCCTTGCCCAATCATTGCTTCCTTGTTGGTACTTTGGAGCCTTGGAATGTTCCCAAAGCAGGGACTCCCCTCTCCTTTCCACTGGGAGAGGTGGGAAAATCAGAAAGATTCGGCTAACTGAGCAGTTAGGTCAAGAATTGGGTCCCAGTGGGCTTCCCTCCAAAGTCCCTATGGGTCAGCTATAGTTTTTCACTGGTGTGTACCCCATACATGTACAGGTTGGAACATGGATGTGCAACAAGGTCTTTTCAGAGAATATGCACGGAATATGTGTGTGTGTGTGTGTGTGTGTGCGTGTGTGCATGTGCGTGTGTGTATGTGACATGCACATACATATATGAGTGTCTATATTTCCCCGGTGGCATTTTCCACCAAGGTGGGCAGTGTCTTTTAGATATTGTCTCTCTTCTTTAAGAGGATTGCAAAGCCGTTTGTACATCCTTGCAATAACTGTAGTAGACAGCCCATCGCTGTCCCTAGGGGCTTGAAATGAGCCCCCCATTCCTAGGCTGGGGTAAGTTGAGGTAGAGGGTGGTGGGGTGCAGTCAGTCCCAGAGCAGAGATAGTCAAAGGTAGTCATCAGACCCAGGCAAGGTCCAGACCACCTTCTCCCTACATGGATGGATGGACAGTTCCAGGCGCCGGCCATTTGCAGACCCGGAGGAATGAGAGTGAGCCTCTGGGCCCAGCAGAGGAAATGGCGGCCCAGAGCGGGGAATCTAGAAAGGCGGGCCCTAGGGCGGGGGAGCTGCCCGGAAGTCCTGTTATTGCTGCTGGTCAGCTGCTAGGGGCCTTCTTCCAAGGAGCCACCCACAGGGCTGGGCCTTCCCAGGCAGATCTGTGTATGCCTGCACACATGCAGGGCCTAGGGCAGGGCTTGCCTGTCAGGAACACCAGACAACTGAAGGGTTGATTGAGTTGGGACAGAAGCCCACCCGGTACTTCTCACAGGTCTTGTAGCTTGGTTTTTAAAGAGAGGGTTACAGTACCGGTCTCAGATCCCGGAGGAAGCTCATGGGAGTTCTTTGCTGGGAAGCCCATGAGTTGCTGTCTTTATAGCCTCATTGTGTCCCGGTAGGAAGATCTAGGAATCCCGAATTTGTAAGTGAGAGGTACTTGTTTACCTCAGCCTCAACGTCCCCTTCTCAGAATGGGAGAACATCAGATGCATGGGCTTCTTGTGAGGTTAAAGATCTGTGATGTGATGGGACATTTGGCTAGATGCAGGGTTGTTGATGGGTCGCAGTTGTGGGCCATGGGGAAAAGTCCTTGGCATTGGGCCTTGTGACTTTAGGCTTTTGAACTTTGAGTTTGGGTAGGGGATGGAGGCTGGAGCTGGGGTGCTCAGGAGGTAGTCTGGCCACACTAGTATGTGCGGAAACCTCTGGCCCAGTTTCCTGGGTGCCCAGCCCTGCTCAGGATTCCTGGAGTAGGTGTGCCTATGCTTCTGGCTCAGGCGTGGGTGGAGGGATCCTGAGATCCTGCCTGCTCTCGCCCTGCCGGGGCTCATGGGATAAAAGCCTAGGCTTTCAGAGTTCCTATTAATGACCTATTTCATCTACCAGCAGCACATGTGACCTCCTGGTAGACCCTTCAAAGTCCAACATGGCTGCTATCAGAGGTCTTAGTGTCAGGGAGACACACTCCATCCTGCCCAGGCCTTTTCTGTGAACGTAGAGTGGAGTCACCTAACGCCAGCACATTGGGAGACTCAGATCCCGAGGGCTGGGGCCTAAGGATCTTAGGTCTGCATCCAGAGCACTGTGGCACTCTGGGAAAGCTCTGAGATGTGGACACTCTTGAACAGGTGACCCTCTTGGCCATCCAGCTGAGAGGTCATGCCAGGCACTTGAAAGTGGGCACTCCCAAGGACAAGCATGGAACTAAAACCTCACAGCTAGGTGCCAGGGTAGGAAAGGCATGGCCACTATAGTCAGTGCCCAACCACCAAGAGAGGGGATAAGACCAGGTGGTCGGGCCCAGATGGAGACCCCCACAGCTGAAAGCCCCTGCCTCGCCCCAGGTGAGAGCTTGGCCACAGTAGGCTTTTCCCAGAGAGTAGCAGTGTAGCTTGGCTATCACAAACATGTCTTACGCTGTGTGACTCCGATTTTGCAGAGTACCTACTAAGTGCTAGGCCCAGGCTGGGACTTTGCATGCATTTTAAAAACCAAAAAAGTGTCCATTTTTAACTTTAATCTATCTGATTCGATTTTATCTCAGCATCTGAACAGAACCCTTGCTGAATTAGTTAGAATGTTGAATAAATAGAACATAGCTCCTGCCTTTGTAGAAGAAGTCCTAGTCTAGTGAGGGGTGTATGTCCACTTTTCTATACCAGAAAATACAGGCTCAGAGAGGCCGAGGAACTTTTCTACAGCCACACAGGTAGCAGAACCCTAGCTTAGATCTTCCCCATGGCTGTGCTGAACAACCTGATCTTGGACCCCTGTTTATTTTCTGCCTGTTGGAGGCTGACCTTGGCTGGTTCTCCTTAGACACCCAACACCAGTAAGGATCTTTCCTGTGGCCTGGATTCTGCTGGAGAAAGGAGTTGTCCTGGGGCTCCAGGCCATGTAGGTTTGAGGGTGCTGAAGACCCCTCCCTGACAGAACTGCCAACACCTCGACGCTGGTGCATGCAGGTTTGAATGGTCCAGGACGTTGTCCTAGCTCATGGTCTCCATACCTTCATGGTCTCATTTGCTGTGAGCCACACTCAGGATGACAGTGGGAGAGAAGGAGGGACCGTGGTGGTGCTGTCGTTGTTCCCCTGTAGCCCTGAGGCAGGGAGCTACTCAGGACTCTGGGCCTAGATGCTGTGTCCCAGGTCATGGCAGTCTCCTAAAAGGCCAGTTCTTTCTAGTGAGTAGGGACTGTGTCACCATAGGGAGCAAGGGAGCCTTCTAAGAACCCCAGCCAGCCTTCATTCAGTGTGGCCCATGCTGGGGGCTTGAATCCTCAAGCTCACAGAGTCTCAGGCATACCAGAGTCGTGCCAAGCTCCCTCTGTTCTTCAGGGCCACATCACACAGGTTTTAGGTCCTTCAGCCTACCAAGTGTGCCTGTGGGAGAAGACCCAGCAGCACCATCCAGAGTACAGTGGAGAGGACCATGTGGTGCTCTAGGGGTTTGCACCCCTCTCTACAAGTACCAGCAGGCCTGAGGCACACAGAGCACCAACATGGCTGGCGTGGCAAATGCAGATATGTTCAGGAGGGCCAAGCTCTCACTAAGATGCCATTGGCTCAGTCCCTTCTGAGGAGACTCAGGCTATGCGCTTGGAGCACCTGAGGAATCCAGGAGACTTCTTGGAGGTGATGGACCCACAGCCCTGATCTCTTTCCTAAAACTGACCGTCAGGGCTATGGCTGCAGGGCCCTGCGCCCAGCCCTACTCCTGCCACGTCCCAGGGCTCTCTGCCAGGCGCCACCACCCCCCAACCCTGTACAGGCCACATCTGCTGCAGCAGCCACGCCAGAGCTCCACCTCCTATCCTGTCCCCATGGAAACCAAGGGGGGGGTTAGCCACTGACTGGTTTCCATTAGAGCAGCCTGCTTTTCTGGAGCCCTGCCCCTGAGCTTCAAGGCCTCCCCAGAGACTTCTTCCTGCATTTACTGAGCACCACTCAGTCTGTGCCAGGGAGCCCAAGGGTCTCAGCCTTGCCCACACTGGCCAGCTTCCATCAGGGAAGTATCAGGTGGGTCCAGGGCCCTGCCGAACACTGGGGACGCTTTGGGTCTTGGCAAGTTATGGTATCAGTACTTGGTCCTTCCTTGCCAAAGACTATCCCTACAGAGGTTTGAATGGTCCAGAGAACCTGTGCGCCTGAGTCAGTCCTGCATGGATTTCGGAACTCCCACCCAGCCATCAAACCTATGGGGCCTTGGACCCCTTTCCTGTCACTGGGCCTTGGTTTACCCATCTACAACACAAGAAGGCCAGCAGCTTTACCTGCATCCCTTGTAGATGCACTTAAAAGGAAAGGAAAAGAGGGAGGAAAGGTGAGGAATAAAAAAGAAGTTGGAGCCTCGGCTCTCAGGCCCAGGTTTTGTTTGCTTTCAGGAAGGGTTTTTAAGGCATCTTGGTCCTGGAATGTAACAGAGACAGTGGTTGGAGAGGCCATGAGCCAGCCGGAGCCCTCAGCATCTGTTTGGCACCCAGTGACCTGGCTATGAATGCAGTGACAGGAGGCTTCAGTCCTGCCAGCGGGCTCTGCAAATGACTGCAGAGGCTTCCGGAGATCAGTAGTGTAGGCTGAAAATGAGATCCAGCTTTTGAAACCTGGGTGGGTTCATCCCTAGGAAGGCGGGGAGGCCCGTGAAAGGGACACACATGGTGGCTTTGTGAAGTTCTCCCGAGGGCTATATGTGTCTGTGGTAGCTCAACCTGGCTGACCTTTATACTGGGGGCATTGTAGCATGCCACCCTCCTGCATGGAATCGGGAAGCTGAATTAGAGAGTATGGGTATAGTTATCGGCACTGGCTCTGGGGGACTTTGGGGGCAACCTCCACGGGGGCTGCTTGTGAGAGACCATTGCTGGCGCTAGTACTACTGAGTTCTACCCACGTTGGTCCCACACCAGGACCAGAGAGCTGCTGGTATCAGGCCATCTAAGTCACCCAAGCCACTGGCATTGCCTTCTGTGCCTCAGTGTTTTCATCTGCAAAATAGGGGCAGTGACTTAGACTCTGTGTAAGAACTAGATGAGAGGAGGGGTCAGGGCGGTGTCTAAGTGGTATCAGTGCACAGTCCTTAAGATGAGCAAAACAGGCCACATATTCCAGTTGCTACTGCCCATGCATTCATGCACCCTCTCTTGATACTGTCTCTGTTTGATTTCCCATTCAGGTGCCACCCCAGTCTCGTATCCCTAGACCACCCAGGGTTACTGGCCCATCCCTGTGCCAGGGAAAGTAGCCCATGAGGATGTTGTCTGTACCTTTAAGGGTAGGTGTGATGGCATTTTCAGTCTTCTGCCCTGGGCAGGGAGGAAACTTAGATGGGGATGGTGGCCTCTGGTGGCTACTGTTCAGCATGCAAACCATACAACCTGATAGCTGTATGCCAGAAGAGCTGGAGAGAGCAGCATACTGGGCCTGGCTTGGACTGATTTAGACATCCAGGAGACTAGGAAAGTGAAGGAAATGAAGGAAATTTCCCCAGGGAAGGGAGAGACAAGATAGAGGAGCTTAAGTGCCCAGATAATTACAAAGCATGGCCTGATGATTTACTGCCAGGCGGACTGGCTCCTCTGACTGCCTCCACTACCCATCCTTCTGGGCCCCCCATGCCCTAGAGACCAGTTGTGGAAAAGGGAAAGAGGCAGTGGGCACTGCCCCATGCTCAGCCTCCACATTGTCTCCTGGAGTTGAGCTCCAGGTCGGCTCTCACAGGAGGCACCGTGAAGGGGATCAGGCTTCACTCAGTGCCAGGCTCAGACATCTGGTATCTGGGTGGCCTCAGAGAACTCCGACATGACCCAGCCCCTTTCTATAGACTGAGAAGAAAAGGGCTACGAGATCAGACTCTCACAAACAACATCCTAGCCTGTACCTCTGTTCACAGCCACAGGGACCTTACTGGACAGCTAAAAAGAAAACTACTGCCTGTCCCTCCCACCTGAAAGAGGGCTCCCATTCATTCTCAGTGGAAGGCCAGTCTCCTTAGTGGAACATTTACTGCTGTGGTTTATTCTGAGACAGGGTATAGCTAGTGTAGCCCTAGCTAGCCTGGAACTTGCTGTGTAGACCAGGTGGGCCTTGACCTCACAGAGACCCACCTGCTTCTGCTCCTGGAGTACTGGGATTAAAGGTGTGTGCCGCCATTCCCAAGTCTTGGCAGAACTCATGACTAACCTTGTGTCTCCACAACCCTTTTTCATTTTATTAGAACCCTATGTCAGCACCTCGAAAGCCCTCCGAACCCTGTACTCAACACCCATACTGTGGACTTACAACCCCGGAGTTCCTTTCACCCCGTGTCTACACTGGGAGATCCTTGGGCAGGGTGGCTATAACCACTCATGGTCTTACAGCCTGGATCAGGTGTGTTTTGGGGAAACATTCTGAGAGTGAAGGAAGTGGAAGGAAGGCCCCCATGCCTCAAGTATGGCACCTTGACTGGGGCTTCTCCCAGGGACTTTCTCCAGTGCCGTGAAACACAGTGTTCTCTAGGGCTGATCCACACGTGTGGAACTACAGCTCAATAAAGGTGATTTCCTAACAGTCAGACAGGCCTGACAGTCCCACTGCGGCTACCTTGTCTCTTGTCTTCCTGTGCCATTCCCCTTCTGGGGCCTGTGATCCAAAGATATAGTATGTCTTCATCCAGTGAAGTGGGTGTCCTATAGCTTGGTTATAACTGTATAACACATGGGTACTCAAGCTTGTTGTTGGCCGGTGTGTGAGAACTGTGTATCCCGGGGCTGTTCCTCATAAGCCTTGGGCCTCAGTGTCTCCATCTGCCTCACTTTAGCTCTGATATTGGTGGGTAGCTGGAAGGTTCTAGAGTCCAGATTTGAAGCAAGCTGTCTTGAAAGCATTCCTGAGCTTCAACCTGGGGCCCTGATTTTGAAGTCTCCCTAGAGACCAGGAGGACTGGCCCACAAAGTTGCAGGTGTCTGTTGTATAGATAGGATACTCGGAGCAACCACCTACTTCTCCAGGCCAGATGCTAGGGCACTGTCACCTGGTGGGCACTCATGCAGTTCCCAGCATAGCCCACCAGGTTCCTGGAACATGAGAACCACTATGAAGACAGTTTTATGGACACACACACACACAGGAACCCCTGTGGAGGCAGGTAGATAGACACATTTGCACACACACACACACACACACACACACACACACACACAAAGCTGGGTTGTATGCCAAGCCAGACCTGGCCTC
Source organism: Dicrostonyx torquatus (assembly GCA_028555095.1). NCBI lineage: Eukaryota > Metazoa > Chordata > Mammalia > Rodentia > Cricetidae > Dicrostonyx > Dicrostonyx torquatus. The sequence goes on along the minus strand of JAQHUG010000146.1, from coordinate 2,620,978 downwards.
TGCTTTCTCTTTTTCTTTGAGTCCTAGACATTTTGGTTCATGAATGCTATTCCTTTTACACTGGAAAGAAAATACTGAAGTGACAAAAATAAACCATCTGTCCAGAGAGAAACTGACCCTGCCTAAGTTACCACTACGTGTTTGTACCCCAAATAGAGACATTCCCAAAACAGGTGTGACGTTGGAAGCGGTTAACAGCATCCACCAGCATGCATGAGGCTCCTAACAGAAGCAGACACCATAGGGGCTTAACAAGGCCAGTATCCCCTGTCCAGATAGCTCATGACCACAGCAATGGTGCCACTTTAGGGCAGGACCCTTGTGTGCTAGCTATAATGTTATGAGTCTTTTATCTGAAAAGAACATCTGAAAAGAAACCAGGACTGGTTTTCCCCTGGAACTGAAGCCTGTTATGTTGACGTCACAGACAGTGGCATCATTTGTGAGACTTACCTAAGTGTTCCAGGGGGGAGTGCAGATGGCCATGTATCTGACGGTGGCTTGGTTTTTAGAATCAACCGGACATTAGTGGGAGCTGGCGGTCGCTAGCAGGAGACTCCACTGAGAGCGCCTGGTGGTTGGATCGGAGGCTCCCACTCAGTTGCTTTCTCTCTAACCTATGAAATCCATGTAAATTGTAGGTATAAGTGGCCACTCCTAGATACAAAAGTGTGGCTCAGAGAAAACAGGTTCCTGAAGGCCACACAACCTGGGAGATTCTGCTTGGCTTCTTGGCTTTGGATAAAGCCGAACTTCTCCCAGGGACAACCATTCTGCCAACCTAGTTGGATGTCATGGCTCCACTGGACGCTGCAGATACATATAATTGTATGGTTGTAAGTCTGAGTAGGAATGAGGTTGGGGTGGGGCTAGACCGAGCCTCCAGGACCTTCTGGACCTGGTATTTGGCCTGACAAATTCAGTACTACCCTGATGGGCCATAAGCTCTAAGGGACGAATGACGTTGGGAGGCTCATCAGCCTGAGAGGAGGCAGTGTACCTCTGTGGTTTATTCAGAGGTTTTTATGGTAGATAATGTAGTATCTGCCCACCTTGGATCCCAGTGAGGTCCCCTGTCCCAGGTTTCTGGGGAATTACTCAGCCTTGCTGTTTCATTACTGTTATGGATAGAGTAAGTGAAGAAGAAGAAGAAGAAAAAAAAACCAAACCCATGCCCAGGGCCAATGTCTGAAGTTAGAGGGAGCTTTGCCAGCTATGTACAGCCAGGTGCATTCCTGCATTATTAAGGGTGGAGCCAGGGTTCTCAGAACCACTCTTGGACTGCCGGCAGGAGCTCGTAGGCTTTCCTGTGTCCAGAGTGGGCCCGAGGTGACTTGTGTAGCCTTGGCCACTGATCCCATAAGGCTGTAATTAGCCCCGCCAAGGGTCTGGTCAACATCTCTGTTTCCCATGGCTGACCATCTTAATCCTGTGTCACCTGGCCCTATACCTGTGACCTAGTTTAGAGACATGAAGTTGTGCTATTTAGAAAGTGGGATGGGGGCTCTTCTGCTGGCTCTATGGGCACCCCACCATCTTGCTTGTGGAAATATCCTTCTTTGAGCCCAAGTAGGTGCAAGCTTTACTGGTTTCAATGCTCCTGTGGTTCTTTTCCTAGAGAGGCCTTGGAGCCCAAGAGATGGGTCCGGCCCACATTCCCCTGGTGAGGTAAGGACATGGGATTGCCTGTCCAAGCTGCAGGATCTGTGAACAGCAGGCAGCTGTTCTGAGATCATTAAACTGGATAATCTGTACACTGTGGGCCCAGAAGTGGAGGGGGTTTTACTTTCAGTCCAGGCCAAAAGAAGAGATGGGAGGGGTTTAGCTGTCAACTAAGGGTTGGAATGGGTACAGGACAGTCCCTTCTCAAAAGATAGGGTCGGAGGCTTGGACATAGCAGCCCCAGCCCTGGGCTCTAAGGCTTCTCTGGAGCCTTCACAGCCTTGTGAGGATGAAAAGCAGCATGAAGCTCTCGTGGGCTTCTAGTTCCACCTGTGGAGACGGAGGGATGCCAGCAGTCCCTAGTGGGCCTCAGGGCCAGGCACATAAGTAAAGAATCCCGAGTCCCTCCAGGTCCTCAGAGTTTAATGAAAAATCACTCTCTGGAGATAATGCTTATCTAAGCAAGATGAGGTGACAACCCTCACTGCTTTTGGCTTGTCCATGAGAGAGTAGCCCCTGGTCCTATTGTGACAAATCCTGGAGAAGGCCACAATCCTAAGAGGATACCCCGAGCCTTCTTACAACCCAGAGCTCATTGAAGTGTGGATGCCTGAACCATGGTGGACTCAGGAGGGCAAGAGAGAAGCAGGCAATTCTGTTCAAAGCCCAAACACCCAGATGTGTAGGGATGAGTGGGGAGCCTGGGAGGCCTTCTGGTCAGGGCTGACTCTTGGTCTTGGTGTCCTGTTGTCAGTCCTGGCCTATTCCCCCCCCCCCGCCTTCTTGGCTCATAGTGACGACTGAAGTTACTTACCTCTTGGTAATGCCCCAAAGTCCTGTTTGCACCTCATAAACCCCAGATATCAAGTATCATTCCCAGAGTAAGGCAGGTAATGGACACTTGTGGATGCCAGGCACTGGTAGGCCCAGAGATATATGCAAGTTGAAGGACATCCTTGTCTGAAAGACCCCAAGTCTGCAGGGGCAGTAGAGGCATTGTGAGGTGAGGTGGAGGGACTCCCAATGCTAGTGCTGTCTGACCCCAGTGCATGTGGGGGTGGTCTATGGCGGTTGGAGGACATTCTTCCCACAGGGAATTGTGGGTTGGAGTTAAGGGAGGATCTTAGGCACCAGTAAGCCAAGACCCATGCGTCCTTCCTCTATAGTCACAGGGGACTCTAGGGTAGAGGTTAGGTCTTCTGTATGATTTGGCTGCCTAGGAGCCTTGGCAGGGAATTGGTTTGGAATGTGGTTCCTGGCCGGCTGGAACTGGTTAAAGCCAGGCATGGCTCTCTGTGTTGCCCTCTGTCTCTTGTGACCTGGAACTCCAGGCCTCTGGTGCCAAGGCCACAGTGAATAGCGTGTGGGTTGTCTTATCTAGAGGTGGCAGTGGGAGTAACCAAGGAAGGGAGGGCCACACTACCTCTGACCTTTCTCTGTCCAAGCCACATGACCTGCCAAGCTCACACCACGTTTTTTATTTTATTTTATTATTTTTATTTCCTTATGTCTTGCAGAACATGGCTGCTCCAGAGAGCCTCCCAGGAAAGCGAAAGCCAGTCACTTGTATCGAAGACCCCGGAGGACCTCATACACAGGTAGCCGTCTGCCCCACTTGGGCAGAGATCTCAGTCCATCACTCCATCAGAAATAGTCCTGGAGATGGTTGTGTGGTGGCAGATAGGAGTTCACGAGAGAAGCCAGGACCAGTCCTCCCCTCAGAGGCTTTACCTGATGCCAGGCCTACCCTGCCCCCATCCCCTCAGGGGCTCGTCCTGGCCTCCAACCAGCGGGAGAGATCCTTGCCCAGGACAGGACAGGAGACAGTGCCAAGGATTCCGGGTCTCTGCTTCAGCCCTGCCTTCTGCCCTGCAGGCTGTGATGACCTGACTTGTCCTCTTGAAGCAGATGGAATTCGGCAGGGACAGATTGCCTGTGGTGGAGGGCAGAATTAGCTCTGAGACAGCCTCTTGCAGCCCAGTCCTGCAGTAGGCATACTGGACCCTCTTCTCCAGCCTCCTTGCTACCTGTCATTTATCCAGATAGGTTCTGTTAGCATTTAAGCCTCAGTGTGGTCCACAAACTGGGCAGAGATACTTGTTGGTGGAAATCAGGGGCTGAATAGTGACCCTTAAATACCTGTAGCTCAGTGGGGACGACCCAAGGAGCTAGACAGTCTTTGGAAACTGTAGGTTCCATGGTAGGGGCAGTCTGTGTAATACACTGAAGCCAGAGTGCAACCCCGATCCCAGCCTCCCCTCAGCCAGCCTCCACAGGCTCCGAATCAGCTCTCCATGACTCAGAGCCATCTAGTTGGCATCTGTGCATACTGGTGCTTCTGAGGACGGTCCTTGGGTTGAGGCATTGTATCTGCCTCTGTCCAGTGGGTGACGCTGTGTTTTCTTCTCTCTTGATATGGCTGAGAAAGGGCCTATATCTAGGAGCTCAGACCTGTAGGGCTCCATGGCTTCAAGTTAGTTTTGAGGAGGGTGTGCAAGAGGCCTCATCAATTGGGGTGACCTAGCCACTTGAAGGACCTGTTATACATCACTTAGGTAGGGCAGGGCACCCCTCTGCCCTTGGCAGGCTCTGTCACCCACCAGAGGTCCAGTGCCAGAAGTTTGAGCAGAACTGCCAGGTTCTCTGGCAGTGCCATTACCTCCAGGGATGGCTCAGTGTGTGGCTCATTCATGCAGCCTCTAGGTCCTTCCTGACTAGGTCCTTGTAGGAGGGGTAGGCCCAGGACTTTATGAGATTTGAACCCCAACATTTGGCCATGGTGCCACATGGATAATAGTCTCTTGGCTATGAGCTACCCTGAGTTCCAGGTGTCTCCTAAGCTGTGCCAAGGCCTTTTCGCCTTTTGTTTGTAGGAAATGATACAAGTTCAAAAGGAGTGTTCATGGATGTACCCCAGCACCTAACTAGTGTCTCTTTCTAGGCTTCAGCCTCTTCTCGACAACTCTCCCAGGTGACCTCTGAAGCTCCAGCCCAGGTCAGAGCAATATTTTGGTTGTTTATGGAACTCAGGGCCACCTTCTCCAGCTCTTCTGGATACTGCTGTGGGTTCATGCAGCCCCAAAGACCTGGAGGTTTGCATATGCTGGGCCTTGATGGGGCAGTCTCAACCCCTACCAGCCTCTTTCTGGGACTCTAGGATGTCTGGGCATATCCAGGTGCACCCAGGACCCTAGACTGGGCCATCTTTCTGCCCCAGCCATCAAGAGGGAGATGCTGGGAGCTTAATGAGATGACCTAAGGACGTGTACAATATCTGCAGTATCACTCAGGACTCAGTGATAAAGGTCCTGTTTCTTCTGCCTTGGACACCTTACAGTTAGAACTGGGAACCTGGGTCTCTAGTGCTCAGAGGGACCTGGGAGCTGTGCTCACACTTGTCCCTACCTGCAAGGAGCCAGATGCCAAGTATAGCCTTGGACCTACCCAGATGAATTTAGATCCAGGAAATTGGTGTGGCCATGGTCAAGAGCAGTCCCATCACCCAAGATGCAGGCAGGGTCCCGCGCCTTCTTGTATAAGCTAGAGAAACCCATGGGCCTGGGACCCCTCTGCTATCTGTGCATCGGTGTATATGGACTGCCACACACAACCCTAGTCTCTGTGTCTGCACCTGAGGTGAGGGATGTTAGCCAGTGCTTGAGAGTAGGGCAGATAGACAGCTGGTGGGGAGGGATTTCAGAACTCAGTAGATGGGGTAGGACAGAGCAGGAGAGCTCAGGCAGATATGGAAGAGCAGAACACCTGAACATACCTCAAGAGTGCAGCTGTCTCAGGTGTCCCTAAGGACCTAGTAGCTCTTGACCAAGGGGCTCTGATTCATAGATCCTGCCTGGGCTTTCTGGGGTACCCACCCTAAGACAGACCTGCCTGTGATACCCCATCTTAGCCCCAGGCAGCCTTTAATACACACAGACCCCACACACACTGTCTCATGGGCACAGATGGGCCTCTAGAGTCCAACAATGTACCTTTTACAAGGGCTCAGGCTGGGAATGTGCCCCTGAGTCTGAGTCCCAAGAACTAATGTATATGGGAGACTGTGGGTGTAGGGCTCCAGGAGCAAAGGTGGGAGTCCCAGAGGGCTCCTGGGCTAAGACATATGAGGAAGGGTCTGGAGCAGAAAAGAATGGGCTGGGTTGGGGAGAGTGGCTAGTCCTGGTCCATGACCCAGTCCCTACTTAGTTCCATGCACACAAGATTCACTGGATGTATACAGTAGGTGCTTACTCAGTGCAGGTGTTAGTGATGGTTAGTTTCAGAGACCCCCTGCCCCCCCCAACAAACAATACAGAATATGGGGTTTGCCATCCCATTCTTCTTTCTATGGATCCCTATGGGTGGAGAGAATTAGCCCCATCTCACCTGTGTCCTGGGCACACTGGACCATGGGGTCTTTGAAATACCAGCTTAGACTGGGAAGCTATGGAAAGTTGGGGCTCTAGGGTTTAGTTGGCAAGGCTGGAATTGCACCCCATGAAATCTGCCAGACTGGATTTGGGCCGGGGAGGTCTGAGCACAGGCAAGCCCCTGGCTTTGAGCTCCACCCATGTTTGTTTAGCCAGCCATGGTTCCTACCGTGCTTGTAGTGTTGGCCCCAGCAAGTAGCCAAGTAGCCAACCTCAGCCAACCACCAACCTAGCAAGTGGTGGCCACATGGCCTTGCTCAGTCTCTGGGAGAAACTGAGTCTTGGACAACTAAAGGAGAAGCACACTGGAAGTTATATGAGGGACTTGCAGATTCCCAAGGTCTGATACTCCCAGTCAGGAGACCAGCTGCCCCAGGTCCTCTGGAGGGCGAGGAAGGACACAGATTTATCTAATAGCCAGGTAGTGTGGTAAGCCCTAGGCTGACTTTGAACTCTGTACGTAATTGAAGGTGACCTTGAACTCTTGATCCTCCTGTCTTCACCTCTTGATTGCTTGGATTCTAGGTGTGAGCCGCTACACCCAGTGTATAACGTGCTGGGGACTGAGCCCAGGTCTGGAGGCCTGCTAGGCAGGCACCCCACTCTTGGAGCTCCAGCTCCAGATCTCTTAAACATTTTTAAAAAGAGTTTTCACCTGGTGGTGGTGGCACATACTTTTAATCCCAGCACTAGGGAGGCAGAGACAGGTGGATCTCTGAGTTCGAGGCCAGCCTGGTCTACAGAGTGAGTTCCAGGACAACGAGAGCTGTGCAGAAAAACTCTGTCTCTAAAAAAACAAAAAACGAGCAAACAAAAAGATTTTTTTTAAAAAAAAAAACAAAACAATGTGTGTCAGTGTTAGCCGCCATATGTGTCTGTGTGCCACTTTTGTGCCTGGTGCCCCCAGAGCCTAGAAGAGGGCACTGGATCTCCCAGAACTGGAGTTGCCGATTGTTGTAAACCACCACACGACGTTTGGAATAGAACCAGGCTACTCTAGATGAGCAAAAAGTGTTTTTAACTGCTGAGCCATTGCTCCAGCCCCAGGACATTCTTTATTTAGTCTTACAAATACATTTGCATTTGATCATTGACTCCAGTGTAATTGATAATCCACAATGTCCTAGTCTTGGTCCAGCATCAGCTCTGTCTTCATGTAGTATTCTAGCCTCCAGCTCCCAAGGACCCCCTGCCAGTCAGGCTGAGTGCGGATGGTTCTAGTTCCTGGGAAGCTGAAAGGCCCCGAGGAAGGCACAGTTGGCTTCCTGGGGCTCTCTCAGAGAGGCTCTTATCCCTCTGAACAGCTTTGTATCCTGTCATAAAGTACCTGAGTTCTGTTTCCTCATCCCTAAAACACGAGAGGATGAAAACACCCATGCTGTCATGTGACTGGGGGTGGGGTGGAGGGCACAGTCACAACCTCTCTGTGCTCCACCATTTAGCCAAGGATCCCTTTGTCATAAGGACAAAGTGAACCTTAGTTGTATGGGACTTAGCAGTGCCTGGCACATTGAAGGTACCAAATGCTCTCATTTGCTGGGCCTTGCGGCAAAGGCCTAGTTACTTAGGAAGACTGAAAATTTGAGGCCAGCCTGAGCTATATAGAATGAATTCAAGGTCAGCCTGGGAAACTTAGCAAGACCCTCAAAATAAAATTTTTGAAGGGTAGGAGATGACACTCAATGGTAGAGGCCAGGGTTCCGTCCCTAGTACCACCACCACCCCAAAACTGTATTCACACCTGTGGGTCCTTAGTGTGTACCCAGAACTGGCTCATGAGGTTACAGCACTCTTGAGTGGCTGGGGACTTAAAGCCAGAACCCCACTGAAGAGAAGCCCTTAGTGATTAAAAGAGGCCACCGTGCTGTTAACACTCTATAGTGTTATCAGGACTACTATGGCTGAACAGGTGATGTCTGGTAGCACCTGCCCTTGCCACGTCACCGTGGCAGTGTTACCTGTAAAGATGACATGGACTCCTCTCAATTCCACTCTCGTTTTTGTTTTTGTTCTGTCACAGGCCCTGCCCTGGATTCATGTCGACTGGTCCCTGTCAGAGGTGTGAACCCTTGGCTGTGTGAGTTGCATCTCTCCTATGACCCACCCACCCTGCAAGGTAGCTTCTATGACTGTAGCGTCTCTGCCCCCTGGGCCTCAGACTAGCTACCTGTGAAGTGGGATTGTACTCCACACAGATCTTTGCACAGGTCCAAAGGAGGCAGCCTGAGGTGAGACCTGTACCCCCTAGAGCTGTTTTCTTTGCCTCGAATGTGTAACTGGATTCTGAAACAGCAGAGGCTAGGATGGGCAGGGGCACAAAGGAATTCTGCAACACCTGATCCAGCCCTCTGGAGTGCCTACTGCCCTCTGTCTAGAGAAGCTTGGAGACCAGCTGTGGTGAGGGAGCAGTAGGACCCCTGACCAGGGGCCGGAAAGGGGGATTGAATAGATGATGGTCACTTGTTTAAGAAGCAGCTGGAACAAGATGAAAAAGCTAGGGCTGTTCTAGTTGGATCCGTAGAAAGTAGGGATAGCCCGTAGCTGTAGCCGTATGCTCCTGAAGAAAGTCTTCCTGGCATCCGTTCTTTTGATGGCCACTTTGACAACTGATCCCTTGACCTGTTGGCCCCAGACAGGAAGGAACTATCTAGCCCACTTGTTCCTGGAGCATAGGATGGCACTTGAGCCCTTGGCTTGGGGCCTCTTAAACCCGGAGCAGACAAGGACATAACCCGGAGCCCGTTGAGGGGAAGTGTGGGGGTCACTGGAAGCCCGGAGCCTGTTTGGAGCTTGGGTGGAAGGAGAGCTCTGGAAGGGGATGGCTTGACCCATTTTCTCTGATCAGACCATCTTGGGCCTTGGCCCAGGGCATAGCCTTGTTCTGTTAGGTTGTTCTTTCTCTTCCCTGCCAGGCATCCACTGGTCCCACCCTCTGGCTTTTACGGCCTTTGTCTTCCAAGGATGCCACAAAATGGCCGACACAGCCCTCCGCCATTTTGTAGCTGAAACAAGCCGTAGCCTTGGAGAGGAGGAGACCCCTGTTTCCCGCCTGCCCTGAGTGGCCTGGACAGAGCCCAGGACCAGCGCTCCCCCACCCCCACTTGGCTTTGGCCATGGCTGCCCCAGGCTTGGCACAGCCAGTTGCTTGGCAAGGCTGCCTGGGAGTCCTGGCCCCTTAGCCAGCTCCATTTCTGCCTTACTAACCACTAAGCAAACAAGAGAAGGAGGTTGCACATTAGAATTGGGAAAGCCAGCCACCAGCACTGTCCTTGGCAGGTGCGGGGCCGGCATGGATGGTTCTAGAAATGATGTCTGTACTGCGGTACCAGGTTCCTGAGTGGCCAAAAGCATAGATTTGGGTTAGGTCTCCTTGAGAGAAAAGTCTCTGGCCTCCAAATGCCCCTCATACTCCTAACCTGACCAGGAACCTTGGGGATCCCTGGCTGAGCGTGATATAGAATGCCAGGGTTTCACAGTGGCCAGTCTGTCTCCTGGCCTGGGTAACCTATGATGTCATCAAATAGTCCAGGTGCTTACTAGAGGAGGCTGCTTTGCTCCAAGAGCAAGACCACCCACTGGGCCACTGAGGCTCTGAGGTACAGGAAACTTTTCCCTGTCACACGGTTCCTCTGCCTTCCTAGAGATCAGAAGCAACACATCACAGAGAGCAGCCTTAATGACGCCATCCAGGCCCACAGCAGCCCCCAGCGTCCCTGGGTCATCGTCATACTGACAGTGCTTTCCAGCTTCCCAAGGTAGGACAAACGGGGCAAGCTCTGGGAGCCAGGAATGGCCAGACAGCCCACCACCCCTGTGATGGGGGTTCTTAAAAGAAGCTAGGGGGTAGTTCCCTGTGAAGTAGGGAAGGGTGTGGAATAAATTTTCTTTGACTCTTCCTGGGCAGCATGGGGTTGCACCATAGCCCTGCCTGGCCCCATGCCCTCTGCCAGGATAGCAAGAAGCCATGTGTAGACAGTAGGGCCAAGCTGTCTCATCTAGGAAGCTAGCTGGATGCCAGCCCCAGGCTTCTTTCTCACAGTTTCCAGGAAGAACATTTTGTCACCATGAAATGAGGCTTGCTCAGGTCATGTCCCCTTCCAGGGAGACCCTGCAGTTCAAAGCCCACCTGCCCAGACCAATGTTTTCCCATGTGTCAGGCCAGGATGGAACCTCCTGGGGTCCTGGAGTATAGGCTTCCTAGAATGGGAAAAATCTCCCTAGGAAGGACCAGAGGGAGCCAAAGAGCAGGCAGAATACGTGCCCCAAAGCTGGTAACCTGTAGCTAAATGTCCAGCCCCAGGCGGAGTTCAGGGAGCAGGAGGGCCCCCACAATGGCTTTCCCAGTGTACTATAGGCCTGCAGTGCTTTGCCCTAGGCATACGCCAGTGGCTTCTTCATGACTCCCACTACTATCCATACCAGACTGCTATCTCACTAGCCCTCCAGAGAAGGCACAGAGCCAACTGACTTTGTCTCAGACCCTATTTCTAGGTGAAGAGAGCTAGGCTCAGATCTGGGCCTCCCCAGCCAGGCTCTAGATCCTGAATCTCCCCTTTTCTCTTGTGAATTTTGCTATGGGTCACAGTGTTCATTACCTCTGTGCTAGGGGTGGGTATGCTACCAGGGTGCTACAGCTCTCGAGTCTGCTCAAAGCCCAGGGCAGGTCAAATCCATCTTGGGATCCATGTGAGGTGTGTAGTGCTAGAGAGAGCCAGGTCCAAGGCATTTAGATGCTAGCTCCAGGTTTGGCCTTGCATCCTTGTGGTACACTTTTGGGAAAGGGTATGCTTCCCCACAGACCTGTCAGAGCAGTCCAGTCTGAAGCCAGGGCTCACTGAGCAAACCTGGCTCGTCTTTGTTTAAATATGACCCTGTAATGTCCCGGGCGTTCACATTAGTCGTTTTGCTAAACTTTACACAAAGGCCTCACTTGTCTTAGTGACGGAGATTTTGGTCACCCCTAACATGCCTATCTTAGCCAGACCCAAGAGACTCCTCAGTAGGCATGGCCCGCCTCTGGGCACACTGACCCAGGCCTAGTCAGTAAGCATGCATCTTGCTAACTTTATGGGCCGTGTTCACAAGGAGACCTGCCTTCTGCCCGGCCGGATGCCACCCCTCCCATCGTTCCCAGACTCTCTGTTGGCACGGCCTACTGAGCAGAGACACTGGTGGCTTTATGGGAGAAACCTAATCAGGGAGGCCAGGAGAGGGAGGCTGCTATGGTGGGGGGGGTCTGGCTCTTGGTGGCCCCAAGCCAAGCCTGAGGTGACTTCAGGGTGACACCGTCTGTCTGCCTCTCTCCCTCCAGACATCCGCCCAGCCCTGAAAGGGCCACCTGCCTGCCTAGGCCTTTGGAGCACCTGTCCTGGCCAGCCTGGCTCCTCCCCCAGGCACCCTGCCCATGGGCAGACAGTGCAGGACTAGGGCAAGGCTGGGAGGTGGCAGCTGGCAGATGGCAGGGTGCCTGCTGACTGCTCACTCCCTGGCGACCTGTTCAGGATCGCCATTCATGTGTACTGCCCACCCCACCACTGGCCCTCCTCCAGCCTCACCCCACTGGGTCCCTTTGGTTTGTTTCAGGACCCCTTCCCTGTTACCCATTAAGAAAGGAGGCATTTATGTGCATCCCATCCCCCAGGGCAGAGACCAGTGGTCAAGCTAATCCTGGCACATCTGAACACTTCTCCAGTATGAACTGGGCCTTTTCCTCACTCGTTCACATTTGGCTCCGGAGACTAAGTAAAGGTAACCATAGACCAAGAAAAGGTGACCCTTCTGGAGTCTTGTGGGACCAGTGTACTCCCTGGGTAGGGCAGAGTTGCCTAAGAACTGAGCGATCCATGGTAGCCGGGCCTGCCACCAGATCATGGAGAGACACCTGAGGGAAATGGGTCCGAGACAGGCACCTGTGGGTCAGCCTCGCCAGACTAGCGCCCTGGGCACAGTGAGGCCCCTTGGAGAGCAGAAACCTTGTGGAAAGAAACAGGAAGAACAGGTCAGTGGTTCCCAGCAGAGGGACAGATCAGGGCAAAAGCCAGGAGGTGGGGAGGGCCTGGGAGATGGCCAAGAAGGGCAGAGGAGGCTTGCCCAGGGCATTCTGCGGCTTTGTGGGCTGGGGGCGGGGCTGACGGGCACAGTGGAAAGGATCAGAGAAAGGGTGTCCAATGGATAGCTTGGCCGTCTTGGTGGTAACAGGCAAGGCTGGTAGTCAGGGAAGGAGGGCCTTTCCTACCCTTCTGTCCTCACAACCCTCGATAGCCAGTGGTCCCATCTTTGTTTCCTTGAGCTGTGCAGGGATAGCAAGGCTTGTAACCAACTGCTCTGATCCCAAACAGGCCTTGTCTCTGTTCCGCACCCCAGGCTCAGCTTCAGAGCCCTTCAGCTGGCCGGGCTGCTTCCTCACTGCCACCATGTCCCTGCTTGGCCTTCCATCTTTCTGCTGGCCCTACCATGATGCCTCGGCCAGAATGGGCCCAAGGGAAGTAGGGAAGTGACTTGATTCATGGAGGAAGCCTGTGGTCCAGTGAGTCCCTCCTCTGGGTCTCAGTTCTCAGGAGGGAGACTTCAGGCCCCACTTGTCCTGTCTTGGGAAGCTGCATCTTGCCAACAACCTCTGAGAGAGGATTAACTCTTCTCAGGGTCCAGCTAACTACCACAGTGTACATGAGGGAGAGTATGAGCCTGTCCCCTCACTGCGCTTTTTCTCTCAGGCCTCAGTCAATGGCCACGTGGGTCACTGACCACCCACATAGACATGCTTGACCACCATGGACGAAGTTTGAGTCATAGTCTCTGGCCAGCATGTCCAACACTGGGCTGGTTTTAGAGGCCATTCCATCCAAACCTTTGCCTGCTGCAGTGTCACCAGGCAGCAGACAGACTGGATGAAATTGTCACTGTGCTGTGGGCTAGCAGGGTACAGCAAGGGAGGCATCCAGGAGCTGGGCTGTCTCCCTTCAGAAGCTGATGATGGTTGCTTTTGTTTCTAAACCCAAACAGGTCAGGAAGTGGTACCAAGCAGGAGCTTCTGCATGCAGCTGACTTCTCTGTGGTGAGTGGGGCCTCACTGTCCTTCCTCAGGAAAGTAGGGAGCCCACAAGACCTCAGAGTGAGAGAGGCTAGAGTCAGAACCACATCCCTGCCACTGCTCCAGGACCTCAGCGTAGATGCCCTTACCTGGAGACCTGTGCCTCCCAACAGCAGACCATCCCCAGGGGAGTCATCTCATCTACCCATGATGCACTGTGATATGATGATCTTTGACCCCACATTGGCCTACCCAGGCTGGATGTGGTTTAACAGAGCTGCAGTTCCATCCATTACTGGCTTTGAGTGGAAGAGGCACAGCCTTGCTACCCTGAGGCCATACTGTCTGTAGGCTAATACCCTTCAGGTCACCCAGCCTCGAGAGCTCTCTGGGGACCTCAAAGGCAAGGCAGCTCTCTTCTCTATGTCCCCCATCACCATCACTCAGCCCTCCAGTGTGATCCTAATACCCCCATGCCACCCAGCACTGATGGAGGACCACCTGCCAGGAGAGTCGTGGCTGGTGTGAGAAAGAAGGCCAGATAAGGCTATTCCCAGGCTGGGCTAAGGCACAGGGGTGGTGGCCAAGGCCAAGGAGGGACCAGGATGCTTGTCTCCCATTATTTCTCTCCTACAGCTTGAGCTCTGCATGTTGCAATGAAGCCCAGACTCGGGGAGGGTAGTCAGGGGCAGGGGCAGGACAGGCACTTTGGGGGCAATCACAGTGGCATGTATCAGCCCCCTGCTGATTGCTAACTACACTGGCCAAGGAGCTGCTGAGAATCCCCAACAGTCCCCAGTGAGAGGCAGTCCAGACCTCCCAGGCAGTCCTGGTCACGATATTGTATCCTGCTGGCCAGGGGCAGAACCCGAAATGTTGAGAGGCCCGTGACGAGGTGTGCCTTCTCTCCGTCTTCAAGGTGTTTCTGAAAGGCTCAGATGGCGTTGGCAAAAGTGACATTCTACCATGTCCAGGAGCATCCTGGGAACTGACAAGGTCAACCATGGCCAGTCAGTGACACCTCCACCTTCCCACCTGGTCCACTCATCATAGAATGGAACATGGGGTGGGGGTGGAACTCTTCCCATGCCTTCCTGTCTCGCTAGCTCTGCTTGGACCATCCTTGGGGATATTTGACCTATCTCTTAGTAAAAGGATACAGGCTTGAGGATAGCAGGGGATAGCACCCTTGAGGCTCACATAGATGTCCTTCTAGGGCTGGACAGTGCCTACACACCTAGGTCCAGGCCACACTAGCGCTTTGGGGCCATGTTCCCAATCCACTCTGCCTCGTAGACTCCAGATCTGGGTGCACAGTGTGGACTTAAGCCTAATGGCTCCAGGGTCCTTGGACTTGCTCCTGTGGCCCTTGGCAGGGAGAGAGGGAGGTGTGGCATCAGGTGCTAGGGCTCATGCAGAGAGCCAAAGCTGCTAGGCCTCCTGGTACTAGGCACAGATCTTCCCTCTGCATTGCTGGGCAAACCTGTCTGCTGAGAGCAGAGCCACCTGGGGACTAGAGCCTGTGTCTTCACAGTGACCCCACCTCACAGCTGGAGGAGTAGATGACTCCACCCAGCCTGGGGCCTGCCCCGGAAAACTATGGAAGGAGGCCTGCAGTAGAGTCTCCAAGACTCTGTTGGTACCCGGGAGCAGAGAGCTTACAGAAGCATCTTACAAGGTGGGAAGGATGCTCCAGCGTACTGCTGCTGCTCAGCTGAGCAGGCTGTAGGCCTTGCTTATAAGATACTTTGCCCAAGGTTCCCCTGCAAGCTAGTGGCTGTGAGCCGTGCAGGCTCACAGTACAGGCTGACTGTTGTCCCCGAGTGGGCCTTACCTGTCCTACAACACAGTGAGTGGCAAGACCCACACCAGGCTGCTGTCCTTACCAGGTCTTCCTCCCTGCTGGGCTCTGTCCAAAGCTCTGGGAGTCCCAAGCTCAGAGCCAAACACAGAGCCCCTGCTGGCTTCAGGAAGTGCTAGTCGCCAAGGACAGACTGGCCATCAGTGTCCAGCCAGGGTCTGCACTTCCGCCCAGCTGGCCACCATGGGGAGCTAGGCTGCCTCCCACAAGGGAAAAAAAATGGTTTTGAGCCTCCCACAGCAAGGTCAGCTCAGGCCACCCTGGGGGGAGGCAGGGACAAAACCAGAGCCTTCGAGGAGGGGCTCTTCCTATGAAAGAGGAGGGTGCATGCCCACAGTTGCTGCCTTACTGGAGTCCTGGTGCCTCCAATGCTGCCTGTACTCCATCACAGAGGCTGGGTCTCAGCCAGGTGGACGATGGAAGCTCCCTGGACCTGACTGGCCTTTGACAAGTGATACCCTTCCCCCACTATGGTCATTCCTGTCAAGTGACTGATCATTCTTTTCTCTCTTCTCCCCGCCCCTACTTCTGTCATCCTCTCTGCTTGGTGATTTTGTTTAAGTGTCCTGGCCCACTGTAGGGGAATCCCGGTTCGCTGCTGTCCAATACCCTTAGCACCGAGCTGGCCATGTTGGGCCCCTCACCACGTTCCCAGCTCTTCTTCCTCTAGGAGGCATCTCCAGAAGCCGTAGCATCCAGCTTGACACCAAGACTGACGGACGGCCTTTGGGGTGAGGTAGTAGGTTGTATGGTTTTGGGCTCTGCCCCGCTCTGCGGTAACTATACAATCTACTGTCTTTCCTGAAGTGGCTGCAATATCTACAGAGGACACAACGCCAGCCCTGGCTTGGGAGGCTGAAGGAGGTGCAGGGGGTGATAGCTGCCATGTCTGACAGGGACCTTGGACAGTCCCTTGACCTGTCTGGTCTGTTGCTTATCTGTAAGGGTTGAGGTTTGGTGGTGAAAGCAAACATGTGGCATTTCCAGGGCACCTCCTTTCCCTTGGCCACACTGAAGCAGCTTTCCTTCTCCTGACCCCATCATATTAGGCTATGAGGCCTGGTCTCACAGGCCTCCCTGAAGAAAGGGTCTGGGCTGGAGTTGCTGCACACTCCAGACCTGGCATATGCCCAGGCTTGCCAGCTCAAGGGCAGGCCTCTGTTGAATGGCAGCGTCTCCATCTACATAGAGACAAGGCAGCTTTTCCATGAAGGAAGAGAGAGGAGGTTCTAGCCTGCCTCGGCACCCTGTGGGCAAGCTTGTGGCTGGACTGTAGGCCACTGTCCTTGGGTTGGTGGGTTCAGACACTGGAGACCCTGATCCATCTGGTGGGTACAGGCCTTTCTTGCTGAGCCACTGTCTCTGCTTCCCCCCTGCCCTGTGCCAGCTGTGCCATATGGCTCTGGCGGCCTGTGGCCAGGGTGGGTGGGGAGCGGCTGGGCCTCCTCCAGAACGTGGACTCCACAGGGTGAGGTAGTAGGTTGTGTGGTTTCAGGGCAGTGATGTTGCCCCTTAGAAGATAACTATACAACCTACTGCCTTCCCTGAGGAGCCCAGGGTCACATCCACATGGAGGCCCCTGCTCAGCAAGCCACATGGAGAGCCTGTGCCACAGATTGGGTGGGGGCAGCGATGTGGGGCCTGATTAAAAATAAAGGCATTTTGACATGAATTTACAACTGGTCCTTGGTCATTCTGGAGATCTGGGTACTGGTGGTAGGGGATGTGAGAGTGTTGACCACAGCATCGGCATGTCTGTGGACAAAGGGTTGCAAGAGCTGCTCAGGATAGTGACTTACCTATCTCTCATGTTGCATGTGCCCCTCTGTGGCCCATGCCCTGGAGAGAGCACTTGGCCTTGACACCAATGGAGCCATAAACTATGTGACTCCAAGTTAATACTCAGAGCACAGCCCAGGATGGCTTTCAGTGTGCTTCAGTCCACAGTCCTGACCAGATCCAAGAAATTCTCATCCTTTCATGCCTGCTTCCCTCAGGACAATATTGGCATGGCCCTGAGTGTAACTTTCCATCCTTAGGCCAAATGGCCATTTACTTTTCTACCAGGACCCTAAGCCTTCATTGAGGTAGCTGTTGGGGGAGGAGTCAGTCCTCAGCTAGGGTTAGCTTAGGAATGTAGAATCCTTATAGGTGTTGGCATGGCTCTGTCGAGACTCTGGCCTTCTCCCCATGGTAACTGCCCCTAGACCCAGCTTCCATCCTAAGTCTTTACCTGCCTCAGCTCTGGGTACCCACAAACCTACATGGGCACACCTGGGCAAACCAACTACCTTAATACTTACCTGCGTCCATCCTCGGCTACCAGGGCTCTCAACCTAGCTAGCCTGCCACTCTCAAAGATTTAATACTGTGCTAGATCCAGTACCCAGAGGAGTCTAAGCAGCAGGGAGGACTTCCCAAAGTAGGGCTAACTGAGCTGGGTCTTGATGGCTGTGTAGGAGTTGGCAGCTATACACTCAGAGACGTAGATAGTCAGACCTCAGTGGAGTGAACTATTGTCTCCTCCCTGTTATCTTTTGGGGCCATGGTGGCTAATAAGCTGTCACCTTACCTCTGTTCATCCTGTAGTTGGTTAGTCATGTCTATCAGTTCTTGTCCTCTGAATGTCATTTCTGTCCACCCACCCTTGCTAGGCCTCAGGACCTAGAGGAGAGTCGTTCCTGCCCTTCCCTGGGAGGAGCTCTGCTCACCATCTTCACCATCCCTTGCCCCTCTCTACACTCTCCTGCTCAGCCCAGGCCTCCACCCCTTCATCCTCACACAGGCCCAACCTCCAGCTACCACACCTAGCTGTGCCTGTGGAAGCAGAGTGACGTGCAGGCAAGTCACAGCCACCTCCTGACTCCTACACCACAGTGAGAGATGGCCTGGGCCCCGCAGAGCTCAAGTATACAAGACAAGAATCCACAGTGACCACCTGGAGGCAGACCTGGGGTCGGAGGGCATCTGAGAGCTCTGAGGAGCCCTTCAGTAAGGGTAGCTTCCATGGAGATGCCACCTGTCAGGGTGGGAGCTACCTAACACTCTGCAGAGTAGAAATTCCAGAGACTGTATATTCTCTTCCTCACTTCCACTTCCTATTAGGGGAGCAAACCAGTCCCACTTGAGAGGGTAGAGTCAGGATTCCAGGGCACCCCAGATGATAGTGCCTCAGGGAAAGTACACAGGAAGGTCCTGGTCGCTGGCCGGACACTTGATGCCACCTGCTGGCCAATCTAAGAAGTGGCTCCTGGGCTGGTCCTTGTACCAGGATATGATGGGCTGGGGTGCTGTTTAGGGGCCAACAGGATTCCACAGGCTGTTGGTCCTAGGATACACCCATCCAGGCAGGCTGGGACTATAATCAGGATGTACATGTACATAAGTGACCTTGAGGATAAGCTAGTTCAAGGCCAAGGAGGAGAGCAGTTTGGAACTCAGGTGACCTCAATGCAAGGAAGCCAGGTTCCACATAACTGCTCGAAGCCCAGACACCATGAGGAAATGGAGCAGAGTCATGCAGGAGCAAGACCTGCACATCCTACTGGGATGACTCACCTCCTGGGATGGGGACTGGGTGAGTCTTCTGAGTGTGACAAGTGCAGCAGCGACAGAAGATCCAGCAGTGTTGGGGGGCTCAGGAGTCACAGAGCCACAGCCAGGGGCTTGCAACTGAGACCTACAAGGCTGCTAGTGCTCCCCAAACAGTTTTACTTCCTTGGGAACTAAAAAAAAAAAAAAAGAACAAAAACATCAGACATATAATAAAGTGAATGCTGCATATAGTATAATGATCAGCGTTGATTCATAAGTATTACATAGCAGGTGAATACGAGCTCTCATTTGCCATTCTACGAAAGGAAGACACACAATCCTGTGCAGTGTGACCCAGCATGAGTCCATCTGGGGTTATGTATATCTGTCTACACCACTCCTGTCAGGCATGTACGGGGGGGGGGGTGAGAGGAAGACCACGAGCTTAGGCCCAAGGGTATATTTCTGGGGCCTGCCCTGGGAAGGGAGCCCTGTTTCAGTTTCTGCCATCTTAACCTGTTCATCACATGAGCCACCCTTCTGACCAGCCAGTGGGAGGCGCTGGCTGCGCTGATCTGCCTCCTCCACTCGGTGGTGTGCTTCCCAGCAGCGACATCGTGTGGCATCAGGAGACTATGCCAACTGTGAACTGAGATCACCAAGCCCCGCCTACCTTCAGCTCCACTGAGGTGGTGATATGCGAGGGGGGGGCAGTGGGAGTACTGTTCTGGGCTATGCCAGCTTTGGGGTCGGAGATACTTCAGGGAAGGTCTGCATGAAGCTGGAGCTGGTCCTCATACCCCTGAGCATGTTTTACCTGGTGACTAGCTTGTTCCGTCTGTCTCCACCTGGTTCTTCGTGTGATGTGGCTACATAATAGGCCGCCTGGGAGTCCTTCTGAGTCAGGGGAGAGCAGTGAACCCAGAGCACAGCTTGGCAGCACCCTGATCAGATCTCGTTTGCCCCCTGTGAGTCAGTAGCATATTCAAATACCCCCCAATGGGCATCATGGAGCCATCCTAAGACTAGGTCGATGTGAGGAGGAGATGCCTGAGCCTTTTTGAGACCTAAAGATGGGGGTGACCTGGGCAAGGGAGGTGGCTGAGGGGAGGCTCTGTTTGGGATGTAGCTGTCATGGCTGAGCCTCGGGTATTTGCATATGCACATATGCCCATGACCCTTGGGCAGATGCATACCTGTCCTGTGACATTCAGCGGGCATGTGTCTCTGGTGTCACCTACTGAGATGGACTGTGGCACTGGAGAAGTCCCTGTGTCAGCTGGGTGGATGTGGCTGCTCAGCACTCTACTCGGAGCCCAGGTCTTTCTCAGGAACAGGACAAGGTGGAAACAGCTAAAGTCGGACCCGGGACGACAGACTGGAGAACTGAGATAAGCCAGGAAGCAAAGCGTCTTTGGGCGTGGCTTGCTTAAGGGCCCAAACCTCAGTTCAAAGGCAGGTGGGGCTGCCGGTTACTCCATGCTTCCTCCCCACTTACTGCATCCAGATCCCCAACACCCTTGCCAGCCCCAACCTCTTCCTGCCCAACCAGGATCCAGCCTAGAACCCCAACTTGTCTGTGCTCCAAAGTGGAAATCCAGGTTGTTCTGTTCTGTAGGGGTGACTCCCTGGGGGTAGGAATGGGAGGCACAGGCTATTGAAGTAACCCAGGAGTGCTGGTGATGCCGCTGCAGGATGTCTGATCCCAGTCTTCAGTGCAAACCCTGAGGCTGTCTTCCCAAGCTGGCTTCATGGACATGGAGACTGAGGAACAGAGAGAGAGCAGCTTTCTCAAGGCTGCGCAGGAGGCTAAGTAGAGTGGGCATAAGAGGTCATGTCTGTTCACCATATCCATAGCTGTCCTGCCTTCCCAGCCACTGGGGTCTATGAAAGTGGCAGGCAGGAGGAAGGACTAAGGGATCTGTACAGGGCCCTTTCTGTCTGCCCCCAGCTTCCCTCCTTGGCAAGAGAAAAGTGGCCAATGCTCATCAGTCTGGCTTCCCAAGAAAGAAATGACCGCCTTGACTTTGAACGGGGGTGAGTAGATGGTCTGCCTGGGAGGTTCTTGCACCTCAGCGCTCTGGCCCTAGGCATCAGACATGCCTCTAGCCATGACCACACGGGTGATGATAAGCTGTCAGCGTGGGGGGGGGGCACTGTCTTCTTGTGATCTCTGGAAGCCAAAGTGAAGTATGTCCTGCCTTCCTTCCCCTTGTTGTCTCTCCTCCCCTCCTCCTCTCTCGTCCTCCCCTTGCCTCTTCTCCTTCCCCTACCGGGCCTCACTCACCATCTACTCTTACCCTGGGCACCCTCTCTCTAGGTTCTGTCTTCTGCTCAGGTCAGCTTGGCCTGAGTTCAGGGTCACAGCAAGACACAGCAGTGTCCTTCTAAGGAGACACTGCTTTAGTCAGTGTTTGTTAGACCGCAATTGGCTGGCCTGCCGCTGAGCAGGGCTGTGGGGTATGAAGATGTGGAAGGTTGGGGAGGGGGAGACCAGGGAATGTGTGAGGCCCTGAAGCCTGGGAAGGGCCCTCACAGGAAGAAATGAGGTCATGTGGGTTTGAAGACAGGAACAGCCGCAGAGGCCCCAGGAAGAGGACAACAAGCAGAACTGGATGGAGGCCAGGATGGTGTGTGGAGGAGGCCCCAAGGGAGGTGCCCAGTGAATATGGAGGAACTTTGGGGGGCCAGATGGCGTTGACAGAGCCACTGTCCTGTGGACTGGATATGGGGTGCTGAGCAAGGGGCAGGAAGTGACCAGCTACAGGAATGAACAAGACTAATGCTGGGACTAAAGTGTTCCTGGTTGAGTCCAGGAGCCCCGAAGGCCCAGCCAGTGTCCACTGACCTGGCAGGTAACGGGGCATCCCTCACATTCCTCTAGGGGAGCTGAGGTAGGCTGTAGAAAACCCTGACAGATGCCCTGCCCTTGAAGCCCCTGCACCTCAGCCACAGGAGGCCTGCCAACAGCCCCTCAGGCCCACAGGCATTGCCCTGCAGTGCCCCCGGCATCCACAGTAGGCCCCCAGGTGTGGTAGAAGTAGTAGCATCAGAATCCCACCCAGAGCAGGCCTTCCACCCTCTCCCTGCTGTTTCTACTTAGGAAAGAAGGCCTGCTTCTCCCTGGTGCTTCCCCATCCTCATAGATACTGGCCAGGCCAATGAGAGGTGAACAAGTTCTGCTCAGCAGGAGGTCCCCTGTTGGTGGTCCCCACAAATGACCTAGTCCCTCGGACCAACAGCCTCTGAGCTTATTCTCTGAATGGTTCTGGCAAAGTCCTCTAGTTTAGGAACCTGTGCGGCCCCATGGGGGTATCAGAAATGCAGGGTGGAAGGGTTCTGAGGGAGGAGGGCTCTGCTCAGAGCAGCCCCATGGAAGGCGGGCTATGAGGGACCATCTGCCTATGGAGAGGCCAGGGATGTGACTGGTGAAGTAGCCATTCTGCTAGCTGCTCAGGAGTGGGGGAGCATTCCAAAGCATGGACGTTGTTTGTGGTGCTGTCTGTGTTCATGCCGAACTTGTAGGTATCGTCTTGTCTGTACTCATTGTGGTCTCAGGGAAGCCTTCCCTGAGGATGCTAGGATTTTTAATGGATACACAGGTTAACCTCTTGTCCAGCCTCACCTCTCTCGTCATCCTCCTAGGCCCACTCCAATTTGTCCCGTGCCCCGAGTATGTGGTCCACTCGCAATAGTTCCCCTAGGGTTCCGGGGACTGTGGTCATTCTCACCTGTCCCACTGCTTAGCAGTCAGAGTAGACTATTAAGTGAATTAAGTGGTAGTTTTTGTCAACTTTGTACAAAATAGTCATCGGGGAAGAAGGAACCTCAACTAAGACAGTGCCTGTGGGCAAACTGTGGGGGCATTTCCTTGATGAATGGTTGATGGGAGGAGACCCAGCCTACTGAGAGTAGTGCCACCCGTGGGCAGTTGGGCCTGAATTGTGCAAGAAAGCAGGCTGAACAAGCCATGGAAGGCAAGCCAGTAGAGTGTTGCTCCATGGTCTCTGCTTCAGTTCCTGCTTCCGGGTTCCTGCCTTGAGCTCCTGCCCTGGCTTCTCCTAATGATGCACTCTAACCTGTTTAGACAAAAACAAGCTATATCTGTAGGTATGTGTGTATGTGTGGTGTGTGTGTGTGTGTTTGTGTGTGTGTGGTATGTGTTGGGGTGTGTGTG
>JAQHUG010000146.1:2538436-2589157 GCA_028555095.1 Dicrostonyx torquatus | reverse complement strand
ACTGTTTTGTTATATGTAATTTTACTATGTTAAAATGAAAGCCTTTCTTTTTTGTTTAAACAGAAAAAGGGAAAATGTAGGAGGGTCCTTCTTTATTTCTGTTGCTTTCATTGGTTAATAAAGAAACTGCCTTGGCCTGTAAGATAGGACACAGCCCTTAGGTGGGTGGAGTAGACAGAACAGAGTTTGGGGAAGAAAGGAAGTGTGTGAGATGCCATGATTCTTCCGCCAAAGATGGACGTATCTTAGAATCGTCCGGTAAGTCACCACCTCGTGGTGACATGCAGGCTTTTATGATGGGTTAGTTTTAGATGTGAGAGCTAGCCAAGAAAGGGCTAGAAATAATGGACCAGGCAGTATTTAAATGAATATAATTGTCGTGTGGTTATTTCGGGTACAAGCAACCAGCGGCTGAGCGGGCCAGCGGCTGGGGGCTGGGAGCCGGGAACACAGTCCGCATCAATTTACAACATGGTCAGGCATAGATACTGATCATAGGCTTGGGTGGCTGTGCTCCGTGGGCAGCTTCTCTTCAAGCCCCCACTGGCTTCCCTCAAGTTGGTGTGATGGGACAAGGGATATATGCAGGTTGTCAGTGGCCACCTTCATGCTGGATACAGGCAGAGCTACACACCTTTGGAGATTTGGGGCTACACAACTGTGGAGATTTGGGGCTACACACCTTTGGAGATTTGGGGCTACACACTTGTGGAGATTTGGGGCTACACACCTGTGGAGATTTGGGGCTACACACTTGTGGAGAATTGGGGCTACAGACTGAGGGGAGGAACCTTCCCCTCCCTTCTGATGAGGACCAGCATCAGGCCCATTGCAGAAGCGCTGTGCCACAAATCTACATACAGGTCTTATACCTCCTAAGAGTCCCTACACTCAGAGCAGGCTGTG
Source organism: Dicrostonyx torquatus (assembly GCA_028555095.1). Lineage (NCBI taxonomy): Eukaryota > Metazoa > Chordata > Mammalia > Rodentia > Cricetidae > Dicrostonyx > Dicrostonyx torquatus. The sequence continues at coordinate 2,588,251 of JAQHUG010000146.1, read as the reverse complement.
TGATGTGTGTCAACAGCTCTTGAGGCCACTGGGCCACTCAAGCTGGGCTGTATCTTCACACACCCACACTCAGAGGTGCTGGCTTCAGTGAGTAGCCAAATACTGTAGAGATGCTAAAGTTCAATAGAGCTTGTCATCTTGGCCCCAAGCCCCCTCGTCTGGAACTGACTCTAGGTTCCGGTCTCCAGAGCACATCAAGGACTTTGTTAGTCTAGCAGGAGTTGGTCTGTTCCGGCATCAGTTCCTACTGGTGGGGTCCTTAAACTGTGACTGTGGCTAGGAGATGCGGAATGTCTTTCTGTATTTTGTGATATATTTTGCTCTCATTGGTTGATAAATAAAGATGCTTTGGCCTGTGGCCAAATGATAGAACCAGGCGAGAAATCCAAGCAGAGATACAGAAGAAGGGTAGAATCTGAGAGACACCAGTCACCCAGCTGCCCAAGAGGTAAGATGCCAGTGAACCGGTAAATCCACAGACATGTGGCAATACTTAGATTAATAGAAATGGGTTAAATTAAATGTAAGCGCTAGCTAGTAATAAGCCTGAGCTATTAATTGAGCATTTATAAGTAATGCTAAGTGTGGTAATTTGGGAAGCAGCCGCAGGACTGGGCAGAATAGAAAGACCTCCATTTACAGCGATGTCTCAGTGTGGTGCTGGACCTGGGAGCAGTTTGGTGGACACGACACTGGCGGTGGAGAGGGTCTGGGGAACAGGCACAGGGAGTGACATGCCTGATATAGACAGGAACTGACTGGGCTGTACAGGGTCATTTATACCTAGTAATCCTTTATTTAAAAGCTGTGGCTTGGCCAGGTGCTCTCAGGAGCATTTGGCAGGGTCCTCTGCTAATGTCAAGGAAGAAGGTCAGGGCAGGGTCCTCAGGTGGATCTGAGGACAGGGACAGGGAACTATGTTTAGTGTGGACTACCAGTTCATGGTCAGCACCCACATTTGCTGTGTCAGTCCTGACCCCAGGCCCCAGTAGACAGAATAATTACAATCCTCATGCTTGCCTTTTGGTCATCAGGCCACCTATGGAACTGTGTGCAGGGATCCAGAATTCTCTGTCTTCCAGCCAGACTGAGCTAGAATGGCCATTAATACTGTGATGTGGGAGTGTTCTCCTGTATTTTGTATTACTTTCACTGGTTAATAAAGAAGCTGCCTTGGCCATTTGATAGGGCAGGACTTAGATAGGTGGGGGAAAAGAGAACAGGATGCTGGGAAGAAGAACGAGTCAGGGAGAGAGCCCCCATGAAGCCGCCAGGGTCAGACATGCTGAATGATCCCTGGTAAGATCACCACCTCGTGGTGACACACAGACTTTTATAATGGGTTAGTTTTAGATATGAGAGCTAGCCAAGAAAAGACTAGTGATAATGGGCCAGGCAGAGTTTAAATGAATACAGTTCTCGTGTGGTTATTTCGGGTACAAGCAACCGACAGCTGGGGGCTGGGAGCCGGAAGCCGGGAGCTGGGAAAACAGCCCTACTTCTCGGCATTGGGACATAGCCACCCCCTATTTACAACAATACTGTCTATGTGCCTGGCCTGATAGGCAGTGCCATGACACCAGCCATTTCTTTACTGCATCTGGGAGGACACGCTTGGCATACAGAAGCCCTAGGAGTGCAAAGCAACTTTGGGTTACACAGTACTATCTTGGCTCAGCCATGGGTACAATCACCCCAGTGCTGGATGCTGACCCTCTCCCTTATAGCCCTGGCTAGCACTTCCCTTCAGTGGTCTGAGGACAGTGGGAGTAAGCAATGGCAGGGAATGTGGGGTGATAAGCATGGATGTCCTGGGAGCCAGTAGGTGGAAGAGCCTTGTGGTGGTTTGAAAGAAAATGGCCCCCAAAGGGAGTGACACTATTAGGAGGTATGGCCTTGTTAAAGGAAACAAATCACTACGGGAGTGGGCTTTGAGGTCTCCTATGCTCAAATTATAACCAATGTCATAGTTTACTTTCTGTTGCCTGCAGACCAAGATGTAGAACTCTCAGCTCCTTCTCCAGCACCATGTCTGCCTGCAAGCTGCTATGCCCCACCAAGATGATAATGAACTAAATCTCTGAAACAGTAAGCCACCTCCAATTACATGTTTTCCTTTAAGAGTTGCTGTGGTTACGGTGTCTCTTCACAGCAATAGAAGCCCTAAGTACCAAGGTCTGGGTATTGTTGTGATAGTCCTGGCAATGCTTTTGTTTGAAGGAATGTGGACCTTGGGACTGTGGATTAGAAAAGCAGTTGAACACTTTACATGCCGCTTAATGAGCCATCCTGGAAGGAGCCTGGAAGACAGTGGTTTGTGATTCGATAAACTGTGGAGACCTGGCTCAAGAGGTTTCAGAGGAGAATGTTAGCATGTTGCCTAGAGACTGGTCTTGTGATATTTTGGTGAAGAATGTGGCTGCTTTTGCCCTTGTCCAAAAACTCTGCCAGAGGCTAAAGTGAACTGTTTGGATTAATTCCACTGGCAGAGGAAATCTCAAAACAGCCTACTATAGACTGTGTTGTGTGGTTGTTGACTCTAATGAAGATTTATAATGAAAAGGAGCAAGCTGGGCTAATAAAAATACAAAATGTACAATTTGAGGAGAAAGGGGTTACTAGGAAGTGGAATGAAACGAAATCCCGCATTCAAGGAGATAAACAAATTAAGAAATAGAATAAAGGGAGTGTGACCTCAGGGCAAGATCCCACCCACCTAAGTTTCTAAATTGTAAAAAGGGATGAAAGAAAAGCTTAGAGCCCAGTGATGGTACACAACTTTAATTTTAGCACTCGGAAAGAGGCTGGTGGATCTCTCTGTGTTTGTGGCCAGTCTGATCTACAGAGCAAGTTCCAGAACAACCAAGCTTAGATAGTGAAGGAAACCATGGAAAACAGAAAGCTGGTAATGATGTAATTGAAGAAAGGAGCCATGTTCCAGCCCCAGCAAGCAGTAGAACTTGGCAGTTTTGGCCACCTGGTTCTGGTTTTAGAGTCAAGAAGTAACCAAAGAAAGTCTCTGAGGCCAGGCATGTGTCAAGGGTGTTCCTGACTGGAGGCTTAGAGAGGACATTGCATGAAGCTGTGAAGGTGAAGCCCAGATTGTCTTGGAGACCCAAAGATGTTAGAGATACCAGAGCCATGGGATACCTGCTGAGGAGATCTACCAACAGGGAGTAGAACCAGCCCGAGAGACCAACAAAATGAAAAGGCATCGGAGATATGAAGAACATTTTGACATCAGATATGGAGATGAAGAGTTTGGAGTTTGCGCAGCTGGTGTCCAGTCTTGTTTTGGTCCAGTATTTCCTTACTATGTTTTCTTCCCTACATTTTGGAATAGTAATGTATACCCTGTGCCATTATATGGTGGAAGTATGAGGTCTGCTTTTTGAGTTTTGATTTTTTTTTACAGAAGATTACAGTTAAGAGATTGCCATGAGTCTCGGAAAAGTCTTGGAACTTTAGACTTTTAAATTAGTTTGAGACTGTTACAGACTGTGGGAACTTTGGAAGTTGGACTGAACGAATTTTGCATTATGATGTGGCTACAAGCCTTGGGAGGCTAGAGAGTGGAATGTGGTATTTTGAAAGAAAGTAGCCCCTAAAGAGAGTGGCACTATTAGAGGGTGTGGCCTTGTCAGAGGAAATGTGTCACTTTGGGGGTGTGCTTTGAAGTCCCCTATGCTCAACCTAAGCCCAGTGTCACAGTCCACTTCCTGTTGCCTGTGGATCAAGATGTAGGACTCTCAGCACCTTCTCCAGCACCATGTCTGTGTATAGGCTGCCATGCCCTGACATGATGACAATGGACTAAACCTCTGAACTGTAAGCCACCCCCAATTAAATGTTTTCCTTTAAAAGAGTTGCTATGGTCATGATGTCTCTTCACAGCAATAGAAATCCTCCTTTATCAGTGTGTGTGTGTGTGTGTGTGTGTGTGTGTGTGTGTGTATACTGGGTGGTTTTGTGTATCAACTTGACACAAGCTAGAGTCATCAGAGGAAGGAGTCTCAGCTGAAGAAATGCCTTTTTGAGATCCAAGTGTAAGGCATTTTCCAGTCCATGGTGTGTGGTGCCATCCCTGGGCTGGTGGTCCTGGATTCTATAAGAAAGCGGGCTGAGCAAAATATGGGAAACAAGCCAGTAAGCAACACTCCTCCATGGCCTCTGCATCAGCTCCTGCCTCGGGGATGCTGCCCTGTTTGAGTTCCTTTTCTGACTTCCTAAAGTGATGAACAGCAATGCTGAAGTGTAAGCCAAATAAACTCTTTCCTCCCCAACTTGCTTTTTGGTGATGGTGTTTTGTCTCAGCAATAGGAACCCTTGGACAGTGTGACATGACCCCAAGAGTCTAAAGACCAGGCCAAGATCATACCATGGCCAGGCATCCATGATGGCTATCAGGTCTTCAGCTCCCAGATTGTAAAGTGGGAATTCTCTCTGTATGCTGTGATTACCATTAATGAATAAAGAAACTGCTTTGGATCTATAGCAGGGCAGAACTTAGCTAATCAGGGAGGAAAACTAAACTGCATGCTGGGAGAAAGAAGGGTGGAGTCAGAGAGAAGCCATGTAGCCTGCCAGAGACAGATGCTGGGAACTTTACCCAGTAAGCCACAGCCACATGACAATAGACAGATTAGTGGAGATGGGTTAAATTAAGATGTAAGAGTTGGCCAATAAAAAGCTAGAGCTAATGGTCCAAGCAAAGATTTAATTAATATAGTTTCTGTGTGATTATTTCGGTTCTGGGCAGCCCTGACGAACAAGCAGCCTGCTGCTGCAAGGTTGAGCTCCTTTCTCTGTAGTACGTAGGACAGGGATGAATGGGCTATGATTTCTTCCCATTCTTGAGGGATCCAGTCCTAGGATACATCAGCCCCTGAGCCCAGGATCTAGTGAAATCTGGGGTCGTAGAGAGGTGACCTGGGGCTTCTGACACTGTCAGCTCTCTAAGGTGGCCTTGACTCAGGGGATAAGTGACCAGCACATTGTAGTCACCTCCTGTCTTCTTTCTAGAGCAACTGGCCTTACAGGGCCATGGGCATCTGGCCAAGGTATCTGATTGCTTGGTTCTCAGGAAGGCATGGTTCTCACTTAGCAATCTGTTCAGGCTTCCTGTCCCAAAGGCAGTACGGTCACATGAGTCCAGATCACATGAGCCCTCATGTCAAAGACGGTCCTAGGGGTCCTGGGACCTCTGTGAACACCAGCTTGGCTTCTGTCTCCCTGCCTCTCCCTATTTTTGGACCTCTGCTAATCTATTCACCTCTGATCTCTGTCTTTATCCTTCTTCCTGGGCAAAGATCCTATAGGTCACTTCAGGGCTCAAGGCCAAGATGCTGGGCCCAGCCTGGACATTTCTGTCCCCCTGTTTACCTGTGTCCTGTCCTCCCCTGACTCTGCCACATCTCAGCAAGGTTACAGAAGAGTTCAGTTCCTATCCTGGCTCACTGGCCTCTGGGTCTCAGATTTTTGTCTTCAGAACAGAGATTATTGTACCATGCCATAGGACTGGCATGGAGATTGACGGTGTTTATGCGTACCAACCCTGAACACAGGGCTCTCTCTTTCCCTGTTCTTATTTGACTTGAGACAGGCATAGCCCTCCTGACCTTTGATAGGTGTGACCCCTGCCTGAGATGGAGGACCGCATGTCTGTTAGCCACAGGACTCTGAACCCTCCTCTTTTTTTTTTGAAGTATTTATTTATTATGTATACAATATTCTGTCTGTGTGTATGTCTGCAGGCCAGAAGAGGACAAGACCTCATTGCAGATGGTTGTAAGCTGCCATGTGGGTGCTGGGAATTGAACTCAGGACCTTTGGAAGAGCAGGCAATGCTCTTAACCACTGAGCCATCTCTCCAGCCCTGAACCCTCCTCTTTAACCTTCACCTCAAATGTCTAAAGCCCAATCCCTCCTGACCACGCCCTAATGCTCTCTCCTTGGCTTTTGCTCTCCCTCCTTCCTTCTCTCTCTCCCTTTTTCCTTTCTTCCCTCCCTCTCTCATTCTCTCCTCCTCCCTTTTCCTCTCTCTCAGAGCTACTTATGGACTCTGTGGATACTGCAAACACCTGTAGAATGGCCCATATGGACGTCTCCTCCATGGACCCTGGCCTGGCTCCACACTCTGCCCTGGACCTGAAGACCTTGACATCTGCTTCTGTTGTCCCTGCCCCATTATTCTTTTCTATCCCTGTCCCTGTCACCTGGAAAGCAGTTGGCCCCATACCTAAGATGGAGATCTCAGGGACTGTGACTGTAGGTAAGTCAGATGTAGTGTCCCTCTGCACCTCCACCCAGGACAAATCTAGCTGCAGGCAGTCCTGGTGCCAGCCCTCTCTGTAGCCAGTCCTCTCTCCTTCATTCATGAAATAAGAGGAACCTTCACGAATCTAAGATCATGGCTTCTAGAGAGATGAAATCCGTGGCTCGAGACTGTGAGTGTGAGAATTACCCCTCCTCCCAAAAGCTGGGGCAGGTAGGACTGGACATGTCTGGGGCACAGAGCCTTGCCAGTTGACGATTTTGGAGTTCTGCATGCAAAACTCAGTGGTCCACCCTATGGGTGCAGCAACCTATTATCTCCCACAGAAGAGCGGACAAGGGTGCCGGAACATTTTGGACAGCAGTGATGAGATGATGCATTCTAAGTGTCAGCTTCAGAGGGAAGCAGGCTGGAGGAAATGCTGCTTCCTAGGGATGGAAGGCCCCGGGAAGAACGCAGGGAGACTGAGGGCAGGAGAGAGCAGAGACCAGGAACACCAATGTGGAGCCCGGAGTAGTAGGGTTGAAGATGCTGGTGTGGGGGAGGGAGAGATTAAGATTGTTCCAAACAGCCAGGTGGTGGCAGCGCACACCTTTAATCCCAGAGTTTGGCAGGTAGAGGCAGGCAGATCTTTGAATCAGAGGCCAGCCTTGGTCTACAAAGCAAGTTCCAGGACAGCCAGGACTATACAGAGAAACCCTGTCTCGAAAAATAAAAACAAACAGATTGTTCCAAGCACACATGTGGGCCAAGTGTGAACAACCTGCAGGATAAACTAGACACCCCAGGGTGCTCTGGCCAGACAGCCATTCATTCTGCCTGCCCGCTTCCAGAAGCTGTGTCTGAATTCCCAGGCTCAAGTGAGGAAAGGAAGAAATAAAATCTTTGCAGCCCTTTCCTGTAAGCTGTTACAATTCTATCTTTGTTCCTCTAATGAAGCAAATGCTGGAGAAACAGACAGTCCTTCAAATTTCTGTGGAGCCTTAAATGGAAGGTCCAGGTCAGGCTGCACCCCCACCATTATGGGGTCACCAGCTGGGAGAAGAAGCAATGACAAGGACATCTCAGTTGCCTTTTGGAATGACCTTCTCTCAGAAGGCGCTACTTGCTGTGGAGCAAAGGAAATTGGGAAACCGGCAACAGAGAAGGTCAACATCAAAGCTGTTGCCAAAGTCATCCAAAGAAGCAGCCTGCCCCTACCTCCTGACCTTGGCTTTGTGGAGTTCAAGGTCTCAAGGCCTTCCTGGCTGTGAGGAGACTGTGGGTCATGGGACCAAGTTCAGGACAGTCGCTGCTCTCAGCTATCTCCAGTACTCCTAATTACTCGAGAGAGCAAACAAAAGGCTTAAGTGTGCGCACACATCCAAACACAAGCTCACACAGATGTGCCCATCTAGACAAGAGCATGCCAACAAACCTGTATGTGTCCATAAAAGCATGAGTGCATGTTCACACATACATGTACCCGCATACTTTTTTTTCATCTGGAATGGCACCTCTGCCCACGTATGTGGTTATTCCATGCCACTGGTGATCTTGAGGATCTCAGCCCACTGATTGGGTAGGATGTCTGTATGATAAGACCCAAGCTACCCCCTTCCTAGCTGGGGAGCCACAGGAATGTGTGTCCTTATCCGTGTAGCCCAGGCCAGAAACCTCTGGAGAAGTGCAGAGTCAGCTGAAGGCGCTCAAAAGTTACTGTTTCTCTTTAGGACTTGCTGCCTTGCTACATTTCATTACTACGTGGCCTGGTGTCCTCTTAAGGAGATACTTTGAGACCATAAATACTGGGTTAAAATTTCACCTACTTAATCTACCATCCATGGGTGATTTTTGCCAGATTCCACTGTCACAATGGTTAAATGATTTTTTTATTCCACTTTATTATGTTTTACCATCAATCTCAGAAGACATCTTAATTCCCAAGGAATTTCCAGGCTAGTGAGAAAGACAGCTAGGGCAAACTAGCACAAAGGCAACAATAGGAGGCGGCAAATAGCAGGACACAGGAAGGCGAGATCAGGAAGGCCTTCCTGGAGGGGCTGGTGCCTGAAGTGAGACTTCAAGGGAAAAGCAGAAGTGAGCGACAGAGATGCCTCATAGAAGGAAAAGAGAAGCCGGGTGGTGGTGGCGCACTCCTTTAATCACAGCACTCGGGAGGCAGAGGCAGGCGGATCTCTGTGAGTTCGAGACCAGACTGGTCTATAAGAGCTTGTTCCAGGACAGGCTCCAAAGCTACAGAAAACCCTGTCTCGAAGAAGAAGAAGAAGGAGGAGGAGGAAGAGGAGGAAGAGGAGGAGGAGGAGGAGGAGGAGGAGGAGGAGGAGGAGGAGGAGGAGGAGGAAAAGAGAGCGGGGAGCAGCACAGCTTAAGTCCAGAGACTGGAGAGAGTTGAGATGTGGCTGGTGCCGATTCCTGGTGTGTGGTTACAGGGCTCTGCTCAGAACTGCCAGCTGCCACTGTGTAGGGTTGTGGACGGGGATAGGCTATGCAGGTGGCTGGAGATAGCCTACAGAATCAGTCAGGTAGGGTTGCCAGGTAGAGGCAGAGTCTCCACTCTTGCCCTTCATCATCCCTGCCCTCCTACAGCCCCTCAAGAGGCCTGAAAAACCAAGTCTCACTGGGCAGTGGAAGCACACGCCTGTAATCTCAGCACTTGGGAGGCAGAGGCAGGCGGATCTCTGTGAGTTCAAGGCCAACCTGGTCTACAGAGTGAGTTACAGGACAGCCAGCCAGGGCTACACAGAGAAACCATGTCTTGAAAAAACAAAAAACAAAAACAAAAACAGCAAGAAAACCAAATGGAAACAACAAATGAGTTCCAAAGAGGTGAGGTCAAAGACACCCTGAGGAGCAAGTGTGGGTTAGTGTTTAGACTCAGAACAAATGGGTTTTGAGAAAGAGCCTTTCTTTGGTGGAGGGACCTTCCTCCTGGAGCCTGCACCTCTCCCAGACCCAGAGACTACTCCATGGGGCCCACCCACCCAGCCTAGAGAGTTCTTGGTGACCTTGGATCCTGCTAGATCTGTCACAGCTAAGTTGGGCTTCCTCCCAAACCAGGCAAGGGTGACCAGGCAAAGAAGTGCAGCTCTGGCCATTAGTTCTCTCAGCTTGAGGACTGAGCATCCCCATCCTGTACTGAGGAGTGAAACACACAAGGCTTTGGGTCTGCTATTTTGAGAGTTTGCCAGAGCAAGCCTGCTTGGCATTTCTTCCTGCTCCCAGCAGGATGTGACATTGTCCATTTCAGACCAAAGCCACAGCATGGAACAGTCACAGAGCTCAGAGAAGAACTGGGGCAGCCAGCTGTTCAGTAGGGTAGAAACACAAGAGAGATAGTCCCTGCCCCAAGATGGGCTTGGGTGGTAACTTTCAGCTGGTCTGTTCTGGCCTTGCTGGATTCACTGAAAGGAATCAAGTTCCCAGGGCCGTGGACTTGGGGCTAATTCTAGGCCTGAATTAGTTCTAAATGCATTTGCAAAGCACAGAGCACCAAATTCACTACCAGGCTCAGCCTGGAAGGTCGCGTGTTTGCCGCCTCTCCCTCTGGTCAGGACATGCCCCCTGGCACTCTCCTTCTGAGGCCCGGCACAGTCATGCCTCAAGATACTACACAGATCCCAGGCTGGCAGGAGTGTTCCTGATCGGCTAACCTAGCCTCTCGTCTTACAACTACCAACAGGCTGCTGGGAGACCAAGGTCACAGAGCCCAGGAGGGAACGTGGGGACAGTTGAAAAAAATGAGGGCATGTGAGCAGAGCCTCCACGCATCTGGGTAAGGCCGGCACTTCAGTTCAGCCTCCCTTACTCCATTCCCATTGCTGGGAGCAGGCAGAGAAACAGCCACAGGATGCCCTCAGAGATGGTCAACACCTTCGGTATCATCAGTTGCCTCTCTTAGCAGTGAAGCTGGAGGGGTTAGCACTGGGCTTTCTGGCTCTCTTTCCTCTGGAACAGTGGCATCCTTCAGAAACTGTGGTCAAAATCTCTGCCTGGTGACTTCCTTTCTGTCCTAGGGAAGTCATGAGTCACATGTTCAAGGGCAGGTGCCATCTCCAGTTATTTAGCATCTGGCATGTGGAATCAGTAATGCTCATAACTTAAGGGCTCTGTCAGTACAGTGCCCACTGCACAAGCCTGAGAACCTAAATTTGGACCTCTCAACACCACACAAAAGTTAGATACAGCTACACAAGGCTGTGACCTCACTCCTGGTGGAGTAGAGAAAGAACGGCTCCCAGTGCTTACCAGCCAGCCAGCCTACCAAATCTGTGAGCTCCAGATTCACTGAGAAACCCTGTCTCAAAAAATAAGATGGAGAACAATAGAGTGTCTTCTAACCTCAACTTCTGGCCTCCACGTGAACACCTGCATGAACATGTGTGCATCCCCCCCCCCTCTCTCTCACACACACACACACACCACCACCACCACCACCACCACAATAAAATAAGAGCCCCAGCTGTGTGTACAGTAACAGCACATTAGGTATTCAGATCAATTCCTCCTCTGAGAATTGGGAATATATAAACTGTGAGTAAAATAATCTTCAAAATTACATTGAAAGCATGAAAAAGATGCCAGACCAAGGGGAATCCAGGCCCCATATGGGGCAGAAAGACCCAGATGAGGATACCACAGCCCTCTGTTCTGAGACATTCACCAGTCTGGAGAAGCCAGGCTTTCATCTTGGCTTGGGTAGTGGGTGTGCGGTCAAGGATCCCCCAATCATCAGGGGTCCAATGCTTCACTCTCAGGTAAGAGTGAAGCAGGGGTAACCAGACTCTCACCTCAACTTCCTCTAGCAATGTCAAAGGAAGACTTTCTTAGCATCCAAAGGAGAAAAAGGAAAGGAATAATAGACACTCAATCAAAAAGTCTGTGGCCTGCAGGTTTGACATCCTGAGTCTTATCACCAGGTGGCTCAGAGGACTTCAGTACATAAATTTGGTTTTAAATGATCTGGAGTGGTAGATGTGTAAAGAAACAGATAATTGTTGTTAGAAGGAACTTCTACCTTCAGTCTCATGAAAGCCCAGCAAAGACTGGATCAAAGACCTGGAGAAGTACTGGAAGGCACACACCAAAAAAACTTAACCAAGATGCCACCAGGAAGGGCCCACAGATAGAAGTCAGGCATAGTGGTGTCTGCCTATAATCCCGGCATGTAGGAGACTGAGACAAGGAGGATTATCAAGAGTTCTAGGCCACCCTAGGCTGTAGAGCAAGACTCAGCCTCAACTCAAGGGCTGCAGACTGATCAGCAGCCACCTGCATGGCCTCGAGGTGCCTGCTTTCCAGGCTCTATCAGAAATCACGTTCTAGCCATGATAGAGAGATGACCATATTTAGGTCCAGCACATGGCCTACCTCTGCTCCCCTCAAGAATCCCGCAGAGGACTGTCCTGTCCAGGAGTCACAGGTGCACAGGTGGATGCAGGCAGGTGGCTAGGTCAGGGGCACAAAGATGGTATGTCCTGACTTTCTCACACACTTAATGTATAACAGACAGGGAGGAACAGATTTGCTCTTAATAAAGTAAGTATAAACAAGGGACTGGAGAGATGACTCAGAGGATACAGGCGCTTGCTCCCCAGCCAAATGACCCGGCTTCGATTCTTGGAACCCACGTGGTGGAAGGAGAGAACCGATTCCCACAAGTTTTTCTCTGTTCCCCACATGTGGGCCATGGTGGGCACCTCCCCCAAATACATTTTTTAAATGTAAAATGAAGCAAGTATGGGGGAATAGCTCAGTCAGTAATGCCTTATAAGCATGAGGACTGGGTTCAAGTCCCAGAACGCACATAACAAAGGCACTGTGGTACACGCTTGTAATCCCAGTGCTGGGGAGGTAGAGGCAGGCAGATCGCTGGAGCTCACTGGCCAGTCAGCCTAGTCTGCTTGACAAGTTCCAGGCTAGTGAGAGACTCTGTCTCCACAGGAAAAAGAGGATGACAGCTGAGGAAGAATACCCGGTCCGTCTGCACACATACATTTGCACCAATGACCTCAGGAACACACACACACACACACACACACACACTCACATACACAGAGGAATCAGATCTACTCAGGGCCCACTTCTGTATGAAGGGTAAAGCCAAGTGCCTGCTCTGAACAAACAGGTTGTTTTCTCAGGATTGTTTTCCTTCTAATTTGCCATTACCCAGACCTACCTGGAAAATGCTAATGAGCTTGGCATTTAAATCTCCACAGTCATTCTAGTCACTCCTGTAAGCAACATGCTTACTGTTGAATTTTAGCCCCTCCCACTTGGACCTGCTTGCTTCTCTCCCCCACTCCCCAGACATGAGACAAGAACCTCTGGCCAGCTCCGCAGCAGAGTTCCATTGTCCCTTGTGTGTGCCATCTCTGCACACTAACCTCTGCTCCTTCTCCTGGGCCTGGGACAGGTCAGGACAAGTAGGCAGGGAAGTTCCTACTCTTGAGTCTATAGCTGCTTGGTACCCCTCTTGGCTGCCCATCGCCTGTAAGACCAAGCCCCACTTCGTCTACATTCCAAGACTCTGTGTCTTGGCAGAATGATTTTGCAGCCATACCTTTGGACTGCTGGCCTACAGAGCTGGCTCTTGCTTCCAGGCAGACAGTATGTGGCCGGTACAGTCCCATCCGATGGCAAAAGAGACTACGGGTCAGCCTTCAGTCTTCCGTGGGAGCCCTCTGGGTGCTGCGGCCACACAGCTAGTAAACGCAGACTCTTCCCCACTCAAAGGGGGATGCAAGCCAGCAAATGACCCAGTAAGCAGTAGACTGAGGTTTTCCCAAAGCACCGGGGGACTGTGAAGGCAGGTGCCAGGGGCCGTAATAGGCTAGACAATGTGTGGCCAGCCTAGGACACTGTAGCCCAAGATAATGAGCGAGTGCTGAGATGTGGTTCAGTAATTGGGTAAGATCCCAGAACCCAGCTTGCTGCTTGTCAGCGCTGTGGTTGCTGGGCAGGAAGACGGGAATCATGCTTGGAAAGCCCCAGCTCAGCCCTTGCCTCCCACTTAGCACTGCCACATAGGTTTAGGGTTGTTTTAAAAGCAAAACTCAGCACTAATACTTGACAGGAGACCAATTCATTCCAGCGCTTTAACCCTGGGGATGCGAGGATGGGGCTCTGGTTCTTAGGCTGTCCTCCTGCCAGCTAACCACTTTTTATTAAGAGCAAATGGTCTTTCCCATGCGGCCTGGTTCCATGTCCTTCACTGACACATGCCTTTTCCAGAGAAATGGACTGCCTCTTAAACCATGAGGCATGAAGCTCCCTTCCCTGCCTCTAACTGTGCCTTCTAGGGACACTCCGAGGCTCCCAGACAGAGGAATCATTCCTTTCCAATCTAAGCCCTGGGAGGAAGCCCAGTACCTTGTGCCAGAGCCCCATGTGTGCAAAACTCCTGCAGGCTGTGCCGCCCACACCCTGCTCCTTGGCCTCCTGCAAGATCAGAATCTACCCCTCGCATAGAATCTTTTATTTCACACTGCAAGTCTCAACATAAGCCAGTGTGTTGACTTGAAAAATAAATATCACAAACAAAGCCAGGGGAAAGGGCTGGGCATGGAAAGTCCAGAACCATATCAAGAAGCCTTTGCCGCTCGCTCACCTTTTGGATCTGTAAACAGAGCCATTCAGGCCAGGGGTGGGAAGCTGCAGCAGGGGGCTGGGTTCTAACCCACTTGGAGACTCATCATGGGGTTGCCAGCATTCGGCGAGGCCAAGTCAGAACAAATTCATATCTTCCTGATAGCACCTGTATATTGCTTAGGGAATTTCCATTAGGAAAGGATGTTTTCAACCATAAGAGATTATAAAGGATACTCAGGGAAGAAAAGTGGGGCACATTCCATTTCCACATTTTAGTAAAAGCCCAGGGCCATCCAGCTGTTCTTAGCCACAAGGGCAGCCTTCCTGAGCTCTGCAGACATGCTGCAGGGCACCACAGCCTCTTCCACAGAGTGCTCTGGAGCCTGGGGCCTGTAGGCTGCTCTGGACAGAAGGGACTCTTCTACAGAGGGCAACAGAGTGGCAGGGAGGGCAGCAGGGGGAGGTGTGCAGTCATGGTGTCAGTAGGAGTGAGGGCTTCCTGTCGTCTATGCCAAACGGTAGCCATAACAGCGCAACCAGAAACTGCCAGATAGCCGAGAACTGAGCTAGCTGCATGGTATAGGGAAGGAGGTGCTGGAACAGAGGGTAGCACAGCCATGAGATGAATGCCGAGAAGCCTCCTAGAGAAGGTACGAGCCTCAGGCTTGTGGTCACCACATTAAGACTGTGACCTGCCTTTGGGCGGGGTCATACAAGCACTTTCCTCATTCTCACACCAGGACCCTGGGGAAGACATGATGACCCTGCTTGCTAGATGGGGAGGCTCCTATGGGAGTCAAGTCCAGTGCCAAAGTTACAGAATGACTAATGGGTGGAGCAGAATCTGCGCTAAGGGGGACTAAGGGGACAATATCCTCAGCAGAGGCGGTATGTGTACTTCTAAGCCCTCAGGAGATGTTGAAACTCAGTATCAGAACCTAGGGAGAAAACCTAGGAAAATCTGGAGTATTCCTAATCATTCAGGCCCAGAATAAAGTTTAATTTATATAGCAGGCACAATAATAGATTAGCAACCAAACAGAATAACCAGTAATACACTGTAATAAGCATTATTAAAAATATGTGAAATGTTTATTTCCATTTAATACTTTCACATTGAATTTGACTACAAGTTCTTGAAAACAAAGAAAGCACATTTTGTTTGTTTTTGTCTGTTTGAAACTGGGTCTCCTCTATTATGCAGCCCTGGCTGTCCTGGAACTTGCTCATGAAGCAGGCTAGCCTCAAATTCACAAAAATCCACCTTCCTCTGCCTACCAAGTGCTGGGGTCAATGACATGGGCTACCACACCTGGCTTGCATTTGTGACTAACACACTATGTCTTATCTCTACTCTCCTGACCCTTACCCAGTCACAACAATGTAGCTCATGGTCCTACCTCCTGTCCATGTCAGAACAAATGTCCTTTGGGAATTGAATCTGTCTACTTCTGCACTGAGACTCTCCCAGTACACAGTGGGTCAGTCTGCAAGTCTGTGCTCTGGACTGGATAAAAGGCACCTCTAACCCAGTGTCCCAAGACATAGCCCACTGGGGATATAGTCACATGTGTCCACAAGGAGAGTATCTGTGTGCCCTGGGAGGGGAAAGGGACAAAAAGCAGAATTACTGTGGGCAGGCTGCTTTGACCTTCCAAGACTTAGAAAGACAGACATCTGACCCATGGTGAGGACAGGCAGTCTATAAACTTAGGCTGGAGATGGGTTAATTATCAAAAAAGGGTAGTGTGTCCATGATGCAGCAGTTTCTGGGCAGAAGGTTCCAGATTTTGCACACCTCCAGTGAGTTTATAGCTTTACTCTCCTCCTCTGCCTGGGTAACCACCAGAAGTTGACATAGCTTTCTTAACATCTGTTGTTCTGATAGAATTGCAGCCCTCACTTAAAACCATCCACGGCAGGCTTCCCACAGACCTCCATACCCCAATCCTCCCCAGCTACAAGACCCTTCCTGGATAGGGCCCTGTTACCTCTGCACACCTTGGCCCACTTCCACACTCTCCCTCCTTTAGCCCGTCTCCCCTTATTGCCATGGCTTTTGAATTGTCTGATGCCAACCCCTAAAGTCCTGGGGCCAGGACTGACTGTCCAGAGCACCAGGCTCTGGTGTCTGCCAGAGCCTGAGGTGTCAAAGCCAGCAGGTGGCCTCTGTACCAGATAAGTGCAGATCACAGAATGGATATGAGGTCTGAGAGCATCCCCACTCCCTCTAGGTGACTTCTGCCCTTGATTTCTTCATCTGTGTAGTGGGAGTAGATGGAACTGCCTTCCAGGGATACCACGAGTCTCAGGTCTAAGGTGAACATACTTTGTTTCCTGGATGGTGAGTGTCAATCCTAAGGTGGCATCCAAGGACATATCAGTCTACCTTTGGCCACCAGCAGCTTCCTATTTTCCACCAGCAATACCTACTTCTCCTGCCCTGGTGGACTTCCACCACCTGATTGAAGGCAGGCTTCCAGGAGACCAGAGGCCACTGTTCTCGCAGATGACATATGATAGGAGGGCTTTGCAAATCAGCAGGGGCAAGCCAGTGACCCTTGGAAGTCTTGGGTGGCTCCTGGAAAGGATTTACATAAGCTGCAAGGTAAATACCCATAGGCCTGGACCCCAGACCTGTGGGAGAATCTCCAAGTGCTGGGCCAGGGCAGGTAGTGGGACTCCTATGCTTCCTGCTCTGGGCTCACACTACTGTCCATATGCTTGCTGCAGGAAACTCCCTGCAGGTATTTCTTCCATACACCTTCGGGTAAGTGTGTGCAGCAGCAATGTCACAGACTGGCTTTCTCTCCTGGGCCTGCAACTGGCCAGGAAATGTGAACATGGAAGGGTCAAGTGTGTCTAACCTGCATATCGTGGGCCGCATAAGTCCCAGGATAGCTATAAATGTGGCCCAACACATTTGCAGATGACATCACCATGCAATCTCAAAAGGCATCCCAGAGTGAACTAAGACACATGCCCAGAAACTCCCAGTGGGGTTAGTAACGTGCCAACTAGGGGACACAAGAGCTTTGATTAGTCCCCAGAATTGCAGGAGTCTACTAAGCCCTGCACAGGCAGTGTCTCTGCTCTATGTGCATCCAAACCGGTCAACACTTAGGAAGCAAGGAGAGAAAGTGCAGAGGCATCCCAGAGCCAGGTGTGCACTCTCTTCTCTCATGGTGGGTGCAGGACAAGCCCTTGCATCTCTCTCCTCTGAAAGCAGTCTCCCAAATGAAATTCACTGTCCTCTGGGGCAAGTGATAGGGGGCCATTTGAAAAGAGATGTTCAAGATGTCTAAGGGAGGCTGGATGAAAGTCTCTTCAAAAGTGATTCCTCTGGACGTGTAGTTAAAAAAAACCAAGTTTTTTTTTTTTTTGAAACCTTGAGAGCTCCAAGAACCCTGACGATTGGTTGTCTGTGTTCTCTGTGTTCACAGTGACTCTGTTGGCTTCTTACAAACCTTAGTTCTCATTCATAAACATTATTTCAAGATCATTCCAAATGCATAGTAGAACTAGATTTATGGAAGAACATTTTGAGAGAGAGAGAGAGAGAGAGAGAGAGAGAGAGAGAGAGAACACCCCTGCATGTGGACTCTGGCCCTTGGAGCCTGGGACCTGTTGTGCACCAGGTAACCAAGATCTCTCCTTCCAATGGCCACCCTGGCCACCTGGTACCTAGAGAAAGTCCTTCAGAGATGCAGCCCCGTGAGCAGGCTCCAGTCATGCATGCTCACTGTTATAGACATGCCACCTAGCACAATGCTGTCCCTGCCTTTTCCCTGGGTCATTCAGGAAATCATAATCATATAGGCAGGTCACTTTGCAAGCTTTTATTTTTTTATTTTTTTTTTCGAGACAGGGTTTCTCTGTAGCTTTGGAGCCTGTCCTGGAACTAGCTCTTGTAGACCAGGCTGGTCTCGAACTCACAGAGATCCGTCTGCCTCTGCCTCCCGAGTGCTGGGATTAAAGGCGTGCGCCACCACCGCCCGGCACTTTGCAAGCTTTTAATGTTTCCATTTATTTATTGTATGTGGCAGAGTGGCGTGTGTGTGTGTGTGTGTGTGTGTGTGTGTGTGTGTGTGTGTGTGCATATGGAGGTCAGAGGACAACTTTCAGGAGTTGGTTTTTCTCTTCCACCATGTGGGTCCCCAGGTTCAAATACAAGCCATCAGGATTAGTGGCAAGCACCTTTACCCACTCAGTTATCTCCAGGGTCCCAATTTTGCAAGCTTTGAAGCATTATACAAATGGCTATTTCCTAGCCAGCATGAGCAAGAAGAGGAGGGCTTGCCAGCAGACAAGTAGAAAATGTTCTGTGGGTGTCCGGACGGTGGGGCAAAGTTCACCACAGGTATGAGGCTAATCAGCAAGTGGGTTTAAAAGTTCCTGAATGTTTAATCGGGTCGGGTCCCCTAGTTCCCCAGTAAAGAGATGAGCGCTTAAAAGTTTCCTTTCCCGAGTAGGTTCTCCAGGGCGCTCATCGCCACAAATAGCATAGTGGCAGGCGCAGCGTGAGGACAGAGAGGAGGGCTGGCATAGCACACATTTCGTTCCCAAAGGAGCGGTATCCTGATGCGTTGGCACCCCGGGGGCCGTGTGCATTCTGTGAGCAGAGATCCAGGGACGACGCAAACAAAGTGGCTGCGCTGGGCCGCGGCTCCCCCGCCTTCCCCCCCGACCCCGGCGCTGGCAGTTGGCAGAACCCCAGCGCCTCAGCTGGATACGGTCAACTCCTCAATACCCCCCCCCCCGCGTACGCAGAGGGGGTGCAGCCCGGGGCGGGGCGGGGGCTAAGGGTTGGAGCGGCGGCGCCTCCTCGCCACCGTCCCCGATGTCCTTCACCTTCCTAGTTCCCCGCCCGCCACACCCACCCTGGCACCTCGGCCACCTGCCGCCGCGTGCCCCGGCTTGCTCTTCCTTTTCTCCTCATTTCTCATCCTGGTGCCCTGAAAATCAGATCCTTCCCGCTCGCCACCCCTACAAACTCCCGAGACTCTGGGGTGCGCTCGTTGGCCTAAACCAGCTCACGGAGGGCACATGGCGGGAAGTTATATACCCGACCCGCCACCTTGAACTTCAGTCCCGGGTGGTGCGCGGGGCTGGGAACTGTAGCGCGAGCGCTTCGGGGTGTACCCTTTCCGCAGGGCTTTCTCGCCCGTCGGGTGACCTTGAGCAGTCCCTACACCTAACCAGCCTCAGTTTACTAACGGATACCGTGGCCCCCGGGCACTAAATGGGCGACGGGGAGAGCTGCCCGGGGCCTCTTCGGCCCCGCCTTTCCCCTCGGCAGCCAATCGTGAGCTACCGTCTAGGGGGTGTGTCTCGCCCTGAGCCGCGGCCCCGGGCCTAGGGGGCGGGGTTTCCGGGGCGGTCACCTCGCCGCTGGACCCCGCAGGGGACGTCCGAGGGGCGGTGCGTGTCGTGGGGGCGCGGCTGGCACGGGCTCACGGAGGCGGTGCCGGGCCGGGGCCCGGGACGCGGCGGCCCCACGACAGGGGTGACGGGGGCGGAGGCAGCCGCTTGCACCCCGCCTGGCGCCGCCTCCCCGGGCGCGCTGGCCTCGCGGACCCGCAGGCGGAGCGCAGCCTCAGGTGCTCCGGGGCGGCAGGGCACGCGCGGGGGCGGGAGCCAGGCGTCCCCTGTCCCGGGACAGTGAAGTGGGTGGACAGGGAGAGGAGGGGCTCGGTGGCGCATGCGCACGGATCAGGGGTGCGGGTCTAGAGACCCACAGGCACCGGCGAGGGCACAAGCTGGAAACGCGTGCGACTCTTGGGGCCCGCGGGACTGTCCGCTACTTCGGGTCCTTGCGAGTGTCGAGCGCCGAGCGCCGGCTCCAAACTCTGTTCGCAGCTGGTAGTAGGGCTGGGGGGCTTCGCAGAGTCCTTGAATTGGAGCGACGCTGGGTCCTCTGGTTGTCCCCTGGAGGGGAGGGCCCACGGGCGGGAACATCGGGGCGCGTCCTTCCCACGGCGTGGTGCATTTGGGCGTCACCCACCGGGGGGCGTTTTCTGAGACCCTCAGGGATCTCAGAGGCGAGGTAACCTGAGGACCGGACAGACTGATTCTGGGATCACTGAGCCTGGCTACTCCTGTGGATCTGGAGAAACGCCGGTGGGTTCCTATCACCAGCAGCCGATCCCCTTTGAGCACCAGTTCCCACATTGAGTCTGACCGTAGTGGGGAGATGGGGGACAGGCCCCAGCAGTAGGGTAGAGTCTGCCAAAGCCACCCTATGTCTCTGCCTCTCCAGAGCCCAGTGCCACAGTGGATCCTGTGTAGGGCAACTTAAGTCTCCTCAGCACCTCTGGCTGCGCAGCCAGCCTGCTAGGGATAAAGGGAGCCTAGAGTACCAGTGTGCTAGTCGGGAGGGGTGACTCTGCCCCAGTACCCATTCCAACTATCCTGGAACTTCACCCCTCCTTTTCCCAAACTTTTTTTTTTTAAAAAAAATTTAAAGGGTAGAAGGTGTTTCTTTGAAGTTAAGATTCTTTCTAAGAAAACCTATGGTGTTATAATGTCTTAGTCTTTGAGGGGCACTCTGCTACTGTTGGAGTTGCTCACACACCCCAAACCCAGCCCATTCCTTTCCCACCTGAACGGCCTCTCCCCTTCTAGCACTTTTTGGGGGAGGAACTCAGAACTTTCTTGGGCGACCCTGGAACATTGTAGTGGTTGCAGGCAGCAGGGTCACAGTGACTTTCCCAAGGTGGCGGAGAGTTGGGGGGGATCCAGAGAACATATTGTGACTGGTTCCTTCCTTAACGTCCTACAGCCAAGACTGAAGTTCAAGGCCCTGTCTTCCCGGTGGAACTGACATTTTTGGCAAGTCAAGCTCAGGAACAAGACGCTGTCATCACAGGTAAAGAGGACTCGTGGAGCTTCCAAACTGAAAAACAAATTCTGTCTTTGGTTGCACTAGCAGGAGGCTGGGGGGTCGGGTAGATTACTTTATGATGAAACAGTAAATGCATTTTCAGGGCTTGGAAAGGCAAATAGATGGAACCGTGTTTCATCTCTGACTCTGAGTGTGTGTTTCCTGGGAACTTCAGTTCTTTATGGCAGGCTGCTTTGGTGATTTTTAAGAGGAGGTGGCATTACTTTAGAAATAGTCTTATTGACTGGTTATAAACTGACTGGTAAGGCTGACCTGCTGTCTTCTAGCTGTTTCCAAATATATTTGACTATGTGATCGGTGAGTTTCATCATCAGCCATGGCAGGGATGACCCCAAGAAACAGTCAGA
Source organism: Dicrostonyx torquatus (assembly GCA_028555095.1). Classification (NCBI taxonomy): domain Eukaryota; kingdom Metazoa; phylum Chordata; class Mammalia; order Rodentia; family Cricetidae; genus Dicrostonyx; species Dicrostonyx torquatus. The sequence goes on along the minus strand of JAQHUG010000146.1, from coordinate 2,567,136 downwards.
TGAACAGTCCTTAGCGGCCACATAAAAGTCCAGGGACAGTGAGCCTGACAGGAAATGAAATGACAGTAGAAAACAAAGTGTTTCTTTTCCCACGTCTTAAACATGTATGGAAACACACCAGACTCCCAGTGTTTGTTAGTAGGGCAGGATCTTGTTATGTAGCCCATGCTTGCCTGGATCTTGCTGTGTAGCAGAGGCTATCCTTGAATTCTTTTATACTCCTGGCTCAGTCTCCTAAGTACTGAAAGCTGAAGTCGTTCTTTTTAACTTATGCTTGTCAAGCCTATAAATTAAAGAGTCCTAAAAGTTGTTCGTGTGTGTGTGTGTGTGTGTGTGTGTGTGTGTGTGTGTGTGTTTAAAGGGTGGAAAGAGATGGGAGAAGAGAAAACATGTTCCTTTTACATAGACTTTTTATAATGCTTTATTAATGATTAGGTTGAGGAAAAAATATTTTCTTGTGAATAAAATGTATTTTTGCTTCATTTAAAGTGTCTGTATAATATCCCACTAGGCTTAAAAACAGTATTTAGCCAGTGCATATATAGATATATGTGAGTATATAATTCATTTGATTCATGCTTACTGTATAGCTGCTAGGGGCTCCTGTGTCATTCACGACAAAACAGTCATGGACTTGATCATGAAACTAATTTTTGTGCCGGAATATAAGAAACAGCTGGAGTTGGAGCTCAGTTGGTGTAGTGCTTGTCTAGCACACACTATCCTCTTGGTTTGATCCCACGCATTACATAAATCATGTGTGGAGAGATGGCACATGCTTGTAATCCCAGCACTGGGGAGAGAGACAGGAGAATCAAAAATATATGATAAGTTTGAGGGTAGCCTGGGCCACATGGGACCTTGTCGCAAAAACAAATAAATAGACATGGTGGTGCATGCCTTTCATCCTTGTATTCAGGAGGCAGAGGCAGGAGGATCTCTGTGAATTCAAAACCAGCTTGATCTACACAGAGTTTTAGACCAGCCAGTGCTATGCAGTAAGACCGTCTCTTAAAAAAATAAAATAAAGCAAACAATAATAACAAAGCTCACAAACAGACAAACAAAAGAAAAGTTTATAACTATCCTCAAGGTGGTTAAAGAAGAAGAAACTGGAATGTAGTGAGAGAATGGGTATCTTATGTTTGTGCCTAGGGAACCCTCTGCCCCTTTTTAATGTTATGGTCATTTGTGGTTTTATAATATCATTTGAAAAGATTTTATTAAAACATTGATTGAAATGTCTCTTTGCTTGACATAAATAGATTTTAATTACAAGATCCCCTTGCCCCTGGTTGCTCTTGCAGCCTCTGTGTGGGGTGGTGGTGTTCTTAGTGGCTGTGTTTGTCCTAGCTTTGTGGCATTGCAGCTAAGGTTGTGACCGGTTGAATGTCTGCTTTTGATGGCAGAAGGGAGAGGGTCACTGTTTTTATTTCTGATTTTGGCAACTTGATAGGCACTGTTTTAAAAAAAATATCATTTCAATGGGCATGGTGGTGGTGCATGCACGTCTTTTTTTTTTTTTTTTTTTTTTTTGGTTTTTCGAGACAGAGTTTCTCTGCAGCTTTGGAGTTAGTCCTGGAACTAGCTCCTGTAGACCAGGCTGGTCTCGAACTCACAGAGATCCGCCTGCCTCTGCCTTCCGAGGGCTGGGATTAAAGGCGTGCGCCACCACGTCTTTAATCCTAGCACATGAAAGGCATTGGCAGATAGATCCTTGTGAGGTTCACGGCCTGGTCTGCATAATGAGTTCCAGGCTAACCAGAGACCCTGCCTCAAAAATAAATGAATAAGCCATAGTTTCTGTGTATGGGACAAACATTTGCTATCTGGCTTTAGCCTTTTTAATGTGCAGAACAAATTAGATCATCTAGGGTCATGGGCTTAGAGAAAATTAGGCAGAGAATTTAAATCTCCAACTTGGTGATCAGAGGGTCTTTGTTATTGTTTTGGGGTTTTGTGAGGTTTCTGCTTTGGTCTTGGTTGTTGAACACCAAGTCCAGGGGTGCAGGTTCACAGCACATGCTGTGCTGAGGGGTGCCCCCAGCTGCAGGTGGGTTTCAGTAGAAGCTTTTGGAGAGAAGCGTGTGCTGTTTAACAGCTTGCTTCTCTGGGCTTTTGGTAGAAAGCTACACCGTGTATGTGGCTTTCCAGGCTGTTCTATAGATTTACTTGTTCTTCGAAGGGGTGTGTGTGTGTGTGTGTGTGTGTGTGTGTGTGTGTTTATGCGCTTTGTCTCTGCAGCCTTCAGTGGCTGAGCCTCAAGGGGTGGTGACTGCGGCGTCCTGGAAGAGTTTGTACACATCACATGGTGAAGCCCTCGCTCTTGGGTGAAGTCTTCCTAGTTGAGCTGAGCTGGTTTGAGGTCTGCACAGCGGAAAGGAAAGGGTACTGGAGAGTGCATTGGAGGCACACCTGGATACGGCAGGAAAGGTGTGATATCATTATGACATTTTGGGTCCTCACCTCTCAGCTGCCACCTGCTAGGCCACAGACTTCTGTCCACCTCCCTACACTGCTGCTTCTCAACAGAAAACGCAGTTCTCTAGATCACCTCGAAGAGCTGTGACACAAAGAAACAGCAGCCGAAACAACCGTGCCCATCTGAGTGGCCACCAGGGCAGCTCAGGCTCTGAGCCACCTCTGTTGCTCACCTACCATGAGCCTTTTGTAGCTGCTGTCACAGCTTTTTGAGCTCCCAGAGACTTTGAGAAAGAGACTTTCTCACTACCCTCCAATGCCCTCTCATCAGATTCCAGTTTGGACCAGGTAAAGGAGAGGACAGAGGGCTCTAGCAGTAACTTAGAATGTGACAGACAAGTCCTGCATGTGCCCTCCCTCCAGTGCCTCTCCAGAGGTGTGTAGCCTATGGCCAGCAGGGTGTGTGTGTCCCAGGATAGCTGTGAATGTGACCCAGTGCGTAGATGACAAAAGTGTCAAAAGTCAGATGCCCGTTAGACCATACCATACTGAGGAACCTACTAAAACGCAGCCTCCTGCAGCATACTGGGACTTGTGTTTAGGTGTTGCCTGGCACCATGGTTCTAGTCTGCCTCTCCCATTGAGTCTGGACCACTGAGACCGGGGTGGGGAGTGGGGGGTAAGGTGTCGGGGTTAAGATCTGTCCACTGTTCACCTGCTAGCACCAAAGAGTTTGTAAGTACTTGGAGAATCTCATTGAATATGTAAATGAGATCAGCAGGAACTCACTGCCATATACCCTTGTAGGAACACTCATGTGGAAGGGCAGGTATCTCTGAGCTGGCAAGTGCTACATCCTCATCTCCACTGTGGGGCACTTCTTGGCAGTTGGCAGCTCTCCCTATGTCCAGGATGTAGTTCCTGTGGCAGTGGAGTTAAGATGTGGTGGTTGGAGTGAAAATTGTGTGTTTGTAATTATCACTAGGATTGGGAGCTACTCTATATGGAATACCTTTTTTTTTTTAACACTACAAAGCCTAAAGATATGTTTAAATGAAATGTTTTTTTTTTCCTGTAAACCATGGATTCAAATATCTGACTGAGGAATAAATGTGGTTCAAGTTCTGTGAGTTGGGACATGGAGCATTAATTTTTAAATTTTTATATATATGAGTGTTTTCCCTGCATGTATGTCTGTGCATCACATGCATGCCTGGTGCCCGTGGAGGCCAGAAAAGAGCATTGGATCTCCTGGAACTAGAGTTATTGATGGTTGTGAGCTGCCATCAAACCTAAGTCCTCTGCAAGAACAGCCAGTGCTTTAACTACCAAGCCACCTCCCAAGCTATTAAATGTATACATTTAATGGATTAAGGGTCTTACATGGGATGTATATTCTTAGGAGAAATTGGAGAAATTAAATGCCCCTGCAGGTGGCACACCACAGGCTGCTTTTTATTCTGCTGGATTTTAAGAGATTTGGATATTAAAAAAAAAAAAAGGAGTGAGTGTTTCTAATTGGATCTACTTTCTTAACACTTTCTGATTGGAGAACACAAGGAAGTCTTTAAAACCGCATTGCTCTGAGTCTTAAGAGTCAGGGCAGGAACACAGACTAGTTAATTGTCCCAAAGGTCACTGAAACTTGTGTGAACAATTCAAGATTAGGGTAGGGTCAAGAGTGAGGGGCCCCCTGGGCTCTTGACAGCCATTTGTAACTGAACAAGTCTGCGGTTATGTGATAACTACTCTGAGGTGAAAAGCAACAAATATCGGGGGAGAGACCTAGTAATTAGAGGTGAACGGGTGGATGTGCCTGATTCCAGACATTAGCAGCCAGCTTCACGTGAACTTTCACAGTGAAACAAGATGAAGTCATGCAGCAGGTGACAAATCTTAGTTCCCCAAAGCCAGTGTTTCTGCGTTCCCTCCACACTAAATGCAGACGAATTTTACTGGGAGAAGTTTTAGCTGCGTTTTTTCCAGGTGGCCTTTCTGATTGGTCAGAGTGATATCTAATGGCTTGCCAATCCCAGAGCCCTGCTCTCCTTGTCTGGAATCAGGAGCCGAGCCGCTCTGATGCATTCCAGGCTCCAGTCACAGACCAGCCTGGGGGAGGGTTTTATCCACCACCCACTCACTTTCTAGTCCTGTGCATAAAGAATGATGCTTTAAAAAACAAACAAAAAACAAAACAAACAACCAAAAAAAAAACTGTTCTGGGAACTTTGAACTTTGGCTGCTGTGGGGTCATGTCTGAGTAAGTGAAAGTTATTGACAATGGAAACCATCCAGGCAGAGTGTGGTTGCAGTGCCCTTGGACTTTACAGTGTAGGGAAGCATTTTGCTCAAGTATTATCATTGCCTAGGTCTTCACTTTGAAAAGTACTGCAGATGTCACCAGATGCAGGCAGGGGAAGCTGGGCTCACCTTTCCTGCCTGCTGCTTCGTAAGCAGAAGCCCAAAGTACTTGAAACTTCAGAGTGTGACCTCCATGATCTTGCCTTCATAGAAGTCACTTTGTTCGCTGTTTTCTGTTAGGAAAGACAAAAACAAGCCTGACCTGCTATACTCAGTGTGGAGTACTGACATAGGAAAGTCACTTTAAAAGAAAAAAAAAGGAGTTCAGGTGTGCAAAGATGTGTAGGTTTGCATGACACAGAAAGTGATGCGTGAGGAAGGAGGCTTGATAAGGGAGTGTGCAGCGAAGGAAGGGGTCTTAGTGTCTAAACGTGTCCTGAGCCAGTGCTCTTTGAAGTACAGGGCTCATGTGACAAGTGTCGGTGATAAATGTAAGATGAAGCCATGTATGGCACCAATGCCTAGAATCCACCTTTGGGAATGCAAGGCAGAAGAAGTGCCACAAGTTCTAGAATAGCCTGGGCTAAACAACACCAACCGAGGTAGCATGGCGTGGCTAGGTTGATGCCTGGAGCCTTTATCCAAAGCAGAGAGGATTTTAGATGTATGAAGGCACTATGACAAAAGTGGGAACATTCAAAAGTAGAATGGGCCGGGCGGTGGTAGCACACGCCTTCAATCCCAGCACTAGGGAGGCAGAGGCAGGCAGATCTCTGTGAATTCGAGGCCAGCCTGGTCTGCAAGAGCTGGTTCCAGGACAGCCTCCAAAGCCACAGAGAAACCCTGTCTCAAAAAACCAAAAAAAGAAAAAGAAAGTAGAATGGGGTAGACAGTGACCGGGGGTGGATCAAAGATGGTGGACAAAGGGCACCCACCCTTGCCACTGAACCTGCAACCTGGATGGGACCATGGGAGTGTGTATCTGGGCTGGTATGTGGAGGCCAACAGGAAAGTTGCAGTTCTCAGCCAAGAGGACAGCAGTGGAGAGGGAGGAAGCCTCATGTGAACATCTTCTCACCTGTAGCAGCAAAGGCTCCTTGCAGGGTTCCGGGGTTGTGCTTAGAGGTTGGGCAGGGAGCATAGCAGGATTCAGAAGGAAGAGTGATATATGAGCGGCTTCCTTTCACTCTGGAGACCAAACATTATCAGTTTTTCCCGTGCCCCATTCTCTACTTGGATGAATCTAATAAAGGTAGCTTTTAGTGTCTAGGGCAGAAGTCTAATGAAGGTGAATGTTTAACCACACTCAAGGGCAGTTGATAATCTCGATAGAAATAGAGGCACAGGCTCGGAGAAATGGGAGCTTGAAGGAAGACTTCAGCCAGGACTTCCTTGACTCAGAGAGCACAACCCTACAATGAACTGTGACCCTTTGGAGAAATGAATGAATCTAGAAGAGACTTTCCAGGTGGGAGGAAACATTCCTAGTAGGTATTTTAAAATACCTACTGCTACCTGCCCATGTTTGAAAGGTTTAGTGGCGACTCTAAGAATGAAGCCTCAGATAAGGAAGTCTTTGAAAACCAGACCTCAAGAGATGGTAATGTGCATTGTAGCATAAAGTACACCCAGTTATCTTGAGAGCTTTGTATTTAGACTCATGAAGGCAGATTACCAAAGGGCCAGTTAGCATGGACTTCTCAATTCTCAGTATCCTCAGGGTCAATCCCCTGAACCCAGCCAGCCCCTCCGCCTCCTGCCAGGCCCCTGCACTTTGCCATCTCTCTCTGAACTCCAAGTCCAGACATCACCTGTGACCTTGCCATGATTCCCAAGCTTTGTGTGTCTTATTCTGAGCCACCCTGCACTGTTGCCTCTCCTTGGTCCTCCCCCGTCTCACTTATTGGCTCCCAACTGGACTGGTCTAGGGGAAGCTTGAGGCAGCGCGAGCTACAGGGTCCTCTCCTGTCACTTAGCAACCCTCAGACTCAGGTTTTTCACCTGGCCTGTGCTTCAGTTTCCTTGTTCATAAATGGGATGACTACCAGTGCTTTTCATAGACAGCCCTGCCTGGCAGGATATAAGAACTCTGTAGGCGCTTGCCTGCCTAATTAACTCCTGCTGTCCATCAGCCCATATGTCAGACACTCATGAGTTTCAGTGGTGACCAGAAAGGCATGCCCCGACTCCCCAGAGCTGACATTTTCCACTCTGGCATCTTAGAGTTCTTTACTTCTTCCACAGATGAAGACGACATGCACCCTTCTCCTCACCTAGGTCTTCTCTCGACCCATAGCCTCTTCCCTTCAGATCTCAGCTGAAGATTTCCTTCTTAGCTTTCTCCCTGAGCCTCCCTTGGTTGGAGCTTTCTGACATAGGTACCAACAGAATTCTGGATGCCTTCCTGTCAAAGCATGTATGTCTGTGTTATATCTGTTCACATATGATTGACAAAAGTAACTTTCCCTGAGACCCAACAGATGCAAGAAGCCTAGTTCTCCTCGCTCACACCCCACTCCCACCTCGGTAGGAGCAGGTGTGTTCTCTGTCTGAGAGTTCTTTTCAAGGTTGCATTCAATGCCACTTCCTTGTGAAGTCTTCGTGACTCTCCCCAAAACAAGTGTGTGTGTGGAGTGTATGTTTGTGTGCATGTACATGTGTGTGCATGCACATGGAAGCCAGAGCTCAACTCCTAGTATCTTCTACTATTGCTTGCCACCTTACTTCTTCTTTTTTTTTTTTAAGATTTATTTATTTCTTATGTGCACAGTGTTCTGCCTCCATGTGTGCCTGCAGGACAGAAGAGGGCACCAGATCTCATTACAGATGGTTTGTGAGCCACCATGTGGTTGCTGGGAATTGAACTCAGGACCTCAGGAAGAGCAGTCAGTCCTCTTAACCTCTGAGCCATCTCTTCAGCCCCCTTACTTCTTTTCTTTGCAAGGATTTATTTTTGTTTTAAGTGTGTGTGTGTGTGTGTGTGTGTGCAGGCATGTGTGCGTGTGTGCATGCACACTCACTCACCATCCGTGTATAGGCATATCCAGAGGCCAGAGGCACTAAATTCCCTGAACCTAGAGTTATTGGCAGTTGCAAGCTGCCTAATGTGGGTGCCAGGAAATACTTTGAAAACACTCTGCTGAGCCATCTCTCTAGCCCTCTCTATCTTACTTTTTGAGACCAGGTGTCTCTCTGAACCCAGAGTTTATTAATTTGGCGAGGCTGACTGACCAATGCCTCTTCCCCTCCAGTGCTAGGCTGCACACACACATCTCTGTGGCTAGATTTTATGTGTTTTCAGAGCTGGGCATCTAAATTCCAGTCTTCAACCCTGTGTGGCAGTCACTTTACTGCCAGAGCCTTCTCCCCAGCTCTGGGTACAAGACTTTTGCCCATCACATACCCAGAGGCAATGTGAATCTCTGCTTCTGCTCATTCTGCCTTCTCCTGGCGTCTACCAGTCACTTGTTCCTAGGTTCATTCGTTTATTCAACAGATATTTATTGCATCGCAGCGGATGCCAGACTTGGTCCTGAGTGCAGAGCAAGCAGCGGGAAAACTCAGGGACCACCCTTCCCTTCCACTGCTATCCTTCTCCCAGGCTACAAGGAGTGGCAGATGGGGACTGAAGCATGACCTGTGGTGTGGAAGGACCCTGCCTAGAGGGTCCAGTGGCTCTCCAAGGGCACGTGCACAGAGCTTAACAGTGGCTCCAACGTGCATCTCAGAGCATGTTTGTTCTGAGAATTCGGAGTCTCCCTTTGCTAAAGGAAAGAAGTCGAAGGAAAAGTAAGACTCACTAACATTCACGAATCTGCAGAACCCTTTCCGTTCTGTTCATTGTGAGCTTGAGGCATTACGTGTGTGTTAAACTCCTCTTGACCCACATCGGCCAACGGGATCTAATCTTAGGTGATTATTAACTCTAATCGGGAATTTAATGACCGATATTCAGGAAGCATTGCCCATTTAATCACCACGCCTGCCTGTCCCCTTCCTGTCGCGGATGGGTCCGGCAGCCTCAGGGCAGTGATCATCTTCCCCTGGCCAGCAGGTCAATGGCTTCCTGAGTTGGAGACTGGGAGGGTTAGAGCAGACTTTGAGGTGCAGTAGGCACTTGCCATTCAGCTCGATTGGCCTGCATGAGGTAAATTGTTCCCTAGATAAATATAAGCCTCTCATCCAGGCCTGTTTGCTAGAAGGATCTAAAATGAGAGCCAGCCCAAGCTACTCCTCGATTTGCCTTGGTGGGTTTGAAGGATGGGGAGGACATCTGGGGGTCATGAGCCCACTAGTTTGATGGGAGCAGTACTGGCGCCTATGCTTCTGGGAAGGGTACCCTGGCTGCCCTCTCATGTGCATGGGAACCCAGGTAGTGAGATGGGTTTCAGGGTTTTAGTTTTTCTTTTACAGTCAGGCTGTTTAAATTACTGTATGTCCTCGAGAGGCAGAGGCAGACAGATCTCTGTGAGTTCAAGGCTAGCCTAGTTTACAGAGCAAGTTTCCAGGACAGCTAGGTTGTCACACAGAGAAACCCTGTTTCAAACAAAAAAAGAAGAAGAAAAATTACTGTATGTCAGTTATATACAGTGAAATCTATCTGTCCTCAGTCTGTAGCTCTGTGAGGTTTGAGAAGCTCTATTAGATCCCTGTTTTCTCACTAGATGCCAGCTAAGGTTTGTTAACTGCTCCTAGATATCGTTTCTTAGTGGCCTTTCTGTTGTCATTGACACCATCCCCCATCACTTTATTTTCTCTCTCACATCACCTGTTCCTGGCTCCCCTCTGCTTTCACCTCACCCACCTCTTCTGCAGCATCTCTGATTCCAGCCAGTAGAAGTCAGAGTTCTCCACCATAACAGCTCAAGTGGGCCCTTTGTTCCCACCCTAGGTCTCAGGATGACCCACCATCAGAGTCCCTCAGGACTCCTCTGGAGAGCTGGAACTACGTGTCAAACCCTGTGGACTCTAGGGATAGTCATTTCTCGTGGTTTTGGAGGCAGAAGTCTGTATCAGCCGGCAGAGCTGCATGCCTATGAAGGTTCTGGGCAGAACCCGTCCTTGTCTTTGTAGTGTCTCTGATGGCCACAGCCCTTGTGTTCCATAGCCTGCCCGTGTGGCCCTGCTGTGGCTGCTTTTGCTTCACAAAACATCTCTCATATCTGTCTATAGTCACACTTCAGCTTTAATATTATTTAGCATGTGTGCATGTTCATACGTGTGCACATCATGTGTGTGAGGTCAGAGGGCAACTTTTTGGGAACCAGTTCTGGCGTTCCACTTTGTGGGACAGAGTGTTACACTTTGTGGAGGCAGAGTTTCCCTTATGAGTGCCTCTATGCTCTATACTCCAAACTAGCTGGCCTGAAAACCATCCAGAGTCTCTTGTCTCTACCTCCTTCACCATGGGGCGTGCTGGCATTAACGACATGTCCACTGCATCCAGCTTTTTAATGTAGGTTCTGAGGATTGCACTTTAAGTCATTCAGCATGTACAGCTAGCCTGTCTACCTGCTGAGCTATCTTCCCAGAGTAAGCAGAGACCGCCAGACCCAAATAATCACACAGAAACTGTATTAATCACAACACTGCTTGGCCAATGACTCAGACATAGTTCTAGCTAGTGCTTACATCTTGAATTAATCCAATTCTAGTAATCTGTATATTGCCATGAGACTGTGGCTTACTGGAAAGATTCTGGGTCCTTTTCCTTTGGCAGCTACATGACGTCGCGCTGACTCCGCCTACTCTCGATATTTCTGTTCAGATTTTCTGCCTGGCTTTATTCTGATAAGCCATTGGCCAAAAACAGCTTTATTCATTAGTCAATAAAAGCAACACAGAAGGACATTCCACATCACCCCAGACCCGTGCCCCCCCCTTTTGATGATGTCTGTCACTTTGCCTTAGGCCTAACCTATACCATGGTGAGCTCACTTTGACTTTATCATCAGTGACACATTTGCAAATAACCTCTATCTCAGAGGTATGGTGAGTTGAAATAGAAAATTCTGTGAGGAGCACAGACCAACTGATCACAAGACCTCCCAAGCTCACTGAAGAACCCTTTGGCATGGAAGAGAACAAGCTGCAAAGCCTGGGCTCAGGACACAGACAGCTCTGGAGCCACCATTCCGTGGCCACTCATGGCTCCTGCCTTCAAGCTCACAGTCTGTTGGCAGCCAACCCTCACTCAGGGAGGTGTGGAACATTGTGGCCTTTCAATTGTTCATCCTTAAATGTGGACCTGGCAGGAGGAGCTAGTGATGACCAAGGTGACAGGTCTTGCTGTGGGTTAGAAACTGATGAAGTGCTGGTCACAGTGGCCTTGCACAGGACAGGGATGAGGGGTTTAAGGTTGGTGTGATGGCCCAGTATCGCAGCTGCCCCTTCCCTGCATAAGGCTGGTGTGAGGGGAAGCTAGCACCCTGTTTGTTCAGGGTATGAATGAGTGGAGAAGGCACTTCACACACAGAGGCAGGGGGCCCTTTGTGGGAGTCACAACTCCTGGCCCCTAAAAAGAGGAAAGAGAGATAGTGTGGCCATGCTCATGATCCCTGGTTTCAAAGTCACCGTGTGATTGGATCTGGGTCACTTTCCTTGAGACCATGCACATGGTCTTCATCTACATGGTCTTCTCATATCCCAGTGATAAACACACTGATGCTTTATAAAACTGGAAAAGTGAAAGAGAAACTGGCCATAAATATATAAAACCTGTCCATCATCCTTAGCCATCAGGGAAGTGGAAATCACAGTCTTACTGAGTCTCCCCATCTCGTCCCAGTCTCGGCCTATCAGCGGATGAGTGGGTAAAGAAATGCGAGGCGTACCGGCAAAGGAGTTTTATCCAATCACAAAGAGGAGTAGAATCTGCCATTTCTCAGAAAATGTATGGAACTAAAACTGATTGTGTAAGTGACAGAGACTCAGGAAGGCAGATGCTGCGTGTTTCTCTTATGAGGGGTCTAGACTTAAAAACACACATGTATGCACGACATGGAAGTTAGGAGGGATTCTGAAGGAGAGGATGCGGTTGAAAGGGAGTGGCGAGGGGCAAGAGAAATGAATGTGAGGGCTAGAAAGGCCAGGGTTCCCCTCACATGAGCAGTCAGGATTTAAAGACATGCATGACATGAAACAGAGGAAGGAGCATTTGGGGTGGGAGGCGAGCGTAGTTAGACGATATGCTGGGTATAATTATATAGGGGTGACACATGGTAATAAGCCCAGTACTTTGCACACTATCTAAGATATGATAATAAGTGATAGCGGTGCTGTCCCAGGGAGAGCATGTGCCACAAGTACACGAGAAGAGAGGAAGCCAGTGATGGCGCCTGGGTGGAAGGAACAGGGGGAGAACAGCCAGCGCTACTGAAGATGCGCTGAGGTCCCTTCCTCGGGCAAACTGAGAAAGCAATGCTGATGAGAAGCCTGAAGAAGCAACTCCCACACATTACAGGGAATCACAAGGCCATTCATGCCTGCAGAAGAGCACAGGGTAGCGGCTGGGGAAAGCCCACAAGGGCTGGAGCACTGGTCCCTGAACCCACATAGGTGCCCAGTGTGTGTGGCAGCCCACCTGTCATTCGAGCCTCAGAAAGTGGAGAGTGTGCCAGCTAGTGAGACTGACTATATTAGTGAGTGCTGGGTTTAACTGAGAGACACTGCTTCAATGAAAAGGTGGAGGAGCAATTGAGAAGATTCTGTTTGAACAGCAACCTTGGGCTTCCATGTGCACACACACATATGCAAAAATGCCCACAAATACATGCATGCACACACATGGACCCACATGTATGCAAAAACATACATCTACACATGCATGCACACATACGCACATGCACACCACTCAACAGGAAAGTGGAAAGGGGGGTGGTGGAAAGGATAATGTATTGGTAGCAAGTCCAAACATCAAAGTGAGTCTCATGGTTTGTGTGGCACAGAAAAAAAATGTTCCTCTTCACTTTCCCAGTTACCAGATTTTTAAAAGAAAGAGGAGTGGGGCCGGAGAGATGAATCAGTGATTTCAAGCATTGATTGTTTTTTCAGAAGACTCAGGTTCTGTTCCCAATACCCACATGGTGGCTCACAACTGTCATTAACTCCAGTTCCAGATTATCTAATGCCCCTTCTGGTCTGTGTAGGTACTGAATGCATATGGTGCACAGGCATACATGCATGCAAAATGCCCAGATACATAAAATAAAAATAAATATGCATTTTTAAAAAGAAGGAAAGAATAGTAAGGAAGTAAAAATAATATACAAGTATTATCAAATGTACAATATGTTTTAACCACATGTCAGGAAGCCAATAAGAATGGAAGTTGACTGGTTAAATATTTGGAAAATATTTGAAAAAATCAAGTAAAAATGATCTATGAGTTTTACAGAACGGACGGAATGAAAGAGAAAGATCAGTGTAATTCATAATATTGGTTGGATGAGGGAAAAATTATGATACAGTTAAAGCATTGAACAAAATTCCAAAGGGAAAAATGCAGAGAGAATCTTAATCCAAGAAAGGATCTGTGAAATCCCTGGCGCCTAACAGTGAACACTCAAAGCTCTATAAAGTTAGCTACAGATTTATTATATAGTTGTCTACAGCATTGTGATATAAGCATTAGACAATGTAATAGGACAAGAGAAATAAAAAGTCATAAATGTTGGGAAAATATTTTCAACTTTTGCTTATCAAAAGACACTTAAGAAAATGAAAAGTAAAGCCACAGACTTGGAGAAAAAAATTATAAAGCATTTATGAGAAAAAAGTTATCCCTGAAAATAGAAAGAACTCTCATAACCCAATAAGAGGAAAGTGCAGTTTTAAATGGGGAAAGAGTTGACTAACTTAGGGTTAGGGTTAGGGTTAGGGTTAGGGTTAGGGTTAGGGATTAGGGTTGGGGTTAGGGGTTAGGGTTAGGGTTAGAGCAAAGGGCATATTCTTAAGTGGATGGAAAGAGAGCATACTGGAGATGTCTCACATCCTTACCGCCTGTTGGGAAAAGCAAGTGAGCTGTACCAACTCTCACCAAGTGAAGATGGACCATGACTCCTACTGGATCAGGTGGCACTAGGCATTCTGGCCAAATGTGTGTGGGTTCATTGCACTGTGGCCAGTGTCATCCATTAGACTACAACATTAGACAGCATGTATGAACATGTTGTATCCCTGAACTGGTGGTGTATGGTATGATCGCAATGGCATGGCACGATGGGAAAGTCAAGATTATGGAGCCAGTAATGAGAATAGAGGCCTAAGAGAAGGAGGGACAAGTGAGTCAGAGAGCATGGATGGGACACTTTGGGGGCAGTGAGACTGCTTTATGTTATACTGTAATGCTGATGCCATTCCACAAAATGTTCAGTTCTGCAGAGCGGGATCGCCAGTGGTAACTAGGTACTTCAGTTAGTGTGCAATACCAGCCCTCCAGTGAGCTAACACATCTGTCTCCCCAGTGCAAGGCCTCAGTAATAGGAACTGGTGAGAGCTGAAGCATTGTATGGAAAACATGTTTTCCTCAAATTTTCTATAAACCTTAAAACATAGTGTATTAATGGATTAAAAACTAAATGCATCTATCATACATCTAGAAATAAATTTTTGAAAAGCATCCGAAGCGCCTGCTAAGAAACTTGAAGTTATTATTAATGTTATTATTGTTGTTAAGTATGGTTTGTCCTGGTTAGGTTTTACTCTCAGCTTGACACAACCCAAAGTCATGCGGGAAGAGAGGAACTTAATTGAGCAATTTGCCTTGATCAAGTTGGACTGTGGTCATGTCTGAGAGATTGTCTTGGTTAATGATTGATGTGGAAGGGTCCAGCCCACTGCAGGAAGCACCATCTCTAGGCAGGTGGGACCGTATATAGGAAAGCTAGCCGAGCAAGCCAGAGAGTGACCCAGCAGGCAGCATTCCTCCATTCTTCTGCTCCAGTCCCTGCCCTGACTTCCCTCATGATGGATGGTGTGACCTGGCAATGTGAAATAAACCCTTTTCTTTTCCAAGTTGCTTTTGAGTGTGATGTTTATAACAGCAACAGAAAAGCAAACTGTATCATAGACCACGTAAATGGACAGGTATACCATATTCATGGAAAGGGACTACTCAGTTTCTTAAAGAAGTCATTTCCCGTAAGGAAAGTCCTGTATGATATACTGGGATACTGACCTTGAACACCAACCATATGCATGCTTAGTTGAGTAGTGTGGATCCTACACAACTGGTTGTTGATGCTTTTAAGGTGCTGGGGCACCTTAAACATGTCTCTTCCCAGAAGATTTTGGGATGCCTGTGATGGCTATTCTTGGTTATCAACTGATTACCTCTGGAATCAACTAAAACCCAAGCATCTGGAATACCAGATGTGAGGTATGTTCTTGATTGAATTACTTGAAACAGGAAGACCCTCCCTAAATCTAAACCATGCCTTCCAGTAGCAGCACATGCACACACACAAAAGGACATGGAAGAAAGAAGACTTTAATTTTTGCTTGCTTAGTCTTCAGTCTATGTTGGAATCCTGAAGAAACAGGTTCTAATAACTGTAAAGGAATGCGTTAGTAACAGGATATTTGAACTTGCCAGCCAGAGTGAAGACTAAGCTCTCTAGGAAACTCCTGGGACTCCAGCACCATATTGGTACTGGTGAGACACCCAGTCTTGTGGGCTGAACAACAACCAAATCCTTGGCCTTTCTGGAGACAGTCTTGTTGGACTACTTAGACCTTACCTGTAAATCACTCTTCTAAGTTATTTTTAAGGTTTAGGTACATAGGTAGGTAGATAGATAGATAGTAGGTAGGGAGATAGATAAATAGACAGATAGTAGGTAGGTAGGTAGATGGTAGGTAGATAGATATTAGGTATGTAAGTAGTTTGATTAATAGATTGGATAGTAGGTAGGTAGATAGATAGTAGGTAGATAGATTAATAGATAGTAGGTAGGTTGATAGATAGTAGGTAGATAGATAGTAGGTAGGTTGAGTGATAGTAGGTAGGTTGATTGATAGATAGTAGGTAGGTTGATTGATAGTAGGTAGGTTGATAGATAGGAGGTAGATAGACAGGTACACAGGCAGATAGACAGATTCAGACTATCAATTATGTTCTTTTAGAGAACTCTGACTATCAATCACCTATCAAGAATCTGACAGCAGGAAGTATTGTTATGCTTTTTTTCTTTGTTTAGCTGAGCATCCCTAGGTAGCCCTGGATAGCCTAGAACTTGCTATGTAGATCAAGCTAGCCTCAAACTCAATATATCTGCCTTCCTCTGCCTCCTGAGTGCTGGGCTCAAAAGTGTGCACCACCACACTCTAGAGCCATGCTTTTATGAAGCAGCTGTTTCTGCTCCTGTGTGTTCTCATCACTTTAGGTGACAGGCATCCTATTTCTTTAAGAAAGGCTTTGCCTTGAAGTCAACTCTGTCCTTTCAACACTGGAGTTATCTCGGGGCGGGCCCCTCTCCCTCCCATAGGCTCACTGCTTAGCATGGCAGGAAGCACTGTTCAGACATTAGCACCAGTATGAAATTCATGTCATAGCTAGTGATGAAACAGTGTTGTGTAGGAGTGAGAGGAGGTAGACAAAGTGAGAATTCTGTGTAATGAGCTGCTCCTGCTCATGTGGGCAGGTCGTAGGTAGGTCATCAGTCAGGACCTAAGAATGGAACAATGGTGAGTCAGGGAGTGGCTCTTCCACCCTGGGCACCCTCAGGAGATGCCCTTTTGAGAGATGGGTCTGGCAAGCTCTGAATAGTTTTTTGTTTTGTTTTGTTTTGTTTTTTGGTTTTTCGAGACAGGGTTTCTCTGTGGCTTTGGAGCCTGCGCTGGAACTAGCTCTTGTAGACCAGGCTGGTCTCGAACTCACAAAGATCTGCCTGCCTCTGCCTCCCGAGTGCTGGGATTAAAGGCGTGCGCCACCACCGCCTGAGTGTTTTATATTGGTGTGGTCTATGATAACCGCCAGACCAAGGTCACCTTGCAGACTTGCTGTGGAAGGCAACTATTTAGAAAAACAATAGAAAAAGTTTTTGGTTTCAACCTCTGATTCATTTGTAGATTGCCCCAGGAAAGCAACTATCTCTCCTACTGAGGTGAGAATGCTAGGGCGGAGGCTAGGAGACAAAGCAGGAGGAGGGGTTAGATTCAAGGAGACCCCAAGGAGAAGCAGAGCGGAAAAATACAGGGACAAGAAGGGACATAGGAGAATCTTAGAGAGAGAGAGCAGAGAAAAAGGAACAAAGGGAGTTTTACAGAGAGACAGGACGAGAATTGAGAGAAGAAGAAAATATAGCTGTACAGAGAAAGAAATAGCAAGATATAAGGGAGAAGAAATGGTCACTAGGAAGCCTTAGGAAGCAAGAGAAACTTAGGCAAATAGAATAAATACAAAGCCTTTTTAAACTGTGATGGTGTGAAGCCTTGGTTTCTTTCCACGCGTCTCCGAACACAGATTTGGGGAAGAGATTCAATTTCTATGTTTGGGACAACGGTCCCAGACATATTGGTCAGACAATTGAATTTACAAAGGAAAACAAAAAAGATGCATTTAAATATTCATTGAGTTCCTCTGTGTCAGGCATTGTTCTGTGCCCCACGGGTGCATCCATAAGCCCCAAACAGAAAATCCCATACCTAGTACAAGGGGTGTGAGATCATGGGCACAGTGGCTGAGTTTTGAACCTGGGAAGGTGAAAAGAGTACAGAAGCAGTGGGAGGAACAAGCTTAGCTTGGGTCAACCGAGTCTGGAACATTGTGAGATAGCCTTGTTTGACCTGGGGAGAAAGGTTGAACTCAGGTGAGAACTTGCTGAGCAGACTGGATCGGGGATAGTCCTGGCAGCTCAGGCAGCCAGCTAGGCTCATGCGAAGAGCAGCAAGGCAGTGGAATTGGAATGTCCTAGAGAAGAGGACGAGATGTCCAAGGAGAGAGGTGGGAGCAGGTCATTATGGTGGCCATCATGAGGCCGGTTTGGGACTCCATGTGAGTGGCACGGGGCTTCCAAGTAAGGCTGGGATGTGCTTTGATTCAGCTGTTAAGAGGCCCCCACTGGCTGATGTCAGGCTGAAGGCAGAGCTGAAGGTGGCTAAGAGTGATTAGAGGACTTGGGCAGGTGTAGCCTTGATGAGCAAGGGGCTATGTGGGAAGGCACAGCACCACGTGGGAGTCAAGGAGACCTTGGCTTAGATCCAAGACCTAGTGAGCTTCCCAGCAGCTACACAGAGACCAAGCCTAGCTCTGGCTCCCAGCTGCCAACCCAGGTAGCTGGGAGCCATGCTGTCCTCAGCAGGAGCAGAATGCCCAGGATTCACCCCCAGGACCACGAACCCAGCCCCACTGTGTGTGATCCTTGTGTTGTAGAGTAGATGGAGCACCGTGGCCAGAGTTTGGAGGGGAGGAGATGATGTTACCAAGCAGGGTGAGGATAAGGGGTCGGATGAAAACCAATGGAAGTGACAACAGTCTTTAAAAGCAAACAGCAGACAGTTCAAAGGTACAAGCTGTACTTCTGTGCATAAATAAAAGAGCAAGGTCACACAGGGGTATGCTGTGGTCAAGACTTATGGGCAGCTGGGCCCAGCCTCAGGTATACCCTCTTGCTGGTAGAGTTAGTGGCACAGAAGCCGCAGAAGCTGCTCAGCATGCCTCTGTATTGGTCCCTGGACAAATTCATGATTATCTACTCCAGACACACAGCTGTCCCCCTTGAGGTCTCATTAATAACCCATAGTGGGTTTCCTGTCGGTGTGTGTGTGTGTGTGTGTGTGTGTGTGTGTGTGTGTGTCTGTGTGTGTTATATGTCTGTGTATGCATAGACATGTGCACATGCATGCAGAGGCTACAGGTCAATGCTCTCACAGAGCCTAGACCTCACTAATTCGGCTAGGCTGCCTGGCCAGCGTGGCCAGGGGTCCTCCTACCTCTGCCTCCAAGTGTTGGGGATTACAGGTGCATGCCACCATGCCTATTTTTTTGTTTCCTGACTCTTAAATTTATTCAGAACTTTAAAGCAGAAAATTACATTTCCCTCCAAAAATAGATTGCCTTCTGGTCCCTTAGTGTTCATGCCACTTTAAATCATCTCTGTCCTTATTTCCCTTCAATCAGTTATTACAGGAGGTGCCTGACTTAGGAGTCTTCATGTCTGCTATGCATTTAAATCCCTAGAATAGATGCAAATCGGCGTCATGGGGTGGACACTGGGGCCCTCTACTCTCTTACTTGGAGGTGGACAGAATAATTATGCTTCCAGGTTTCTTTATTGGTTGTGTTGAATAAGAATGGAAGCTATGCAGCTCCGGGGACCTCTCGTTCCAAACAGGAAAACCTTGTACACACTTCCAGCTGGCAGAGGGACAAGACTGAGGGCATGCAAGTGGAGAGGCCTGGAGGCTATTTAAGAACCAGCTTGAGAATGGGACACAAGATAGCTTGGGCGAGAAATTCTCAATCTGTGTAGACTCAGCTGTGCAGACAGCTCCCAGAAGTAGAGGTATTTAAACAGTTCCTACATTCTGTTTAAAAAGAGGAGAGCTGCCAGGGGTACCCCTTGAAAGTGTCCTCCACATGGTCGGCAAGGAAAAGTCATGGGCAGGTTTCAGATGCAGGGAGAGATGGCAACCTGACCCTAAACAGGGACCTGTGCTGGAGAGAGCTAGATTGCCTCACAAGAGTTCAATGTGAATCTTAGATTAAGGTTTTGTGTCTCTGTTGAAATTTGCTGGAAGCAGTAAGTGTGCCCTGGTGTGTGGAGAACACCTTTGTTGTAGCAAATATGCCATAGCAAACATGTAGTTTTGCACTTGGGAGATGGGGCCATGACTAACCCTCCAATCATATGCACACATATGTGCGTGCACACACACACACACACACACACACACACACCTGTGTTCACATGCATGTCCAAAGAGACAAATGGTAACTATACTGAGAAATGGTAATTACATTGGGTAAGAACTTACTGTGGGCCTGATACCCAGTGTGTCCTCTTAGGCATGGCTTTTTTTCAATCAGTGTGATTTCTTGAGAGGCATCTGCATTTTGGGGTTCCTTAGTAGATCCCTACTGTTTGATACTGAGTCCCATTGTGCATTGCCTTGTGGGTAAACCACAGTGTGCAAAGCTATTCACACATCCAGGCTGCTTCCAGGTTGGGGTTACTGTTGGTAGAGATGTTTTCAACATTTGTGTGCCTGTTTCCTCCCTCCCCCCTTTTAAGGATGTATTTATTTATTTTTGTGTGTTACGTACATGTGCCTACATGAGTTTATGTTACATGTGTGCAGTGCCTGTGAAAACCAGAAGAGGGCATCAGATCCTCAATAACTAGAGTTGTAGGCATTGTCTGCTGCCCAGTGTGAATGCTGGGAACCTGGGTCACTGCAAGAGCCGTCCGTACTTGCTATTAGCTGCTGAGCCATCTCTCCAGCCCCTCCTTTTCTTACTTAAAGGCTCTGTTAAGATGCAATTCATACTGGTTTATGGTGTGTCATCCCGAGATGCTGAGCTGACTTACACAGTTAGCAATCATGGTGCATTGTCTCTGGGCATCCTAGCTCCTCCCTTGACAGCCACTAATCTACATCCTATAGGCTTCTTCTGGAATCAGACACAACCTGGTCTCTGTGATCACTTTTCCCATGTAGGAAATGTGCTGGAACATATGCCATTCTTCTTATTGACAAAATATCCCATTGTATGGACAGACTGCATTTTATTTAACTATTTATGGTTTGGCATATATTTGGTTGCTGAGTTTTTACTACTGTGAATAAGGTTGCTATGGCCATCTCTTTATGTGTCTTTTTTTTTTAAAAAAAAAATATGCATGTTTGTGTATGATATATGTGCAGCCTTGCAGGTGCCACAACTCAGATACAGAGGTCAGAAGACAACACCTGACAACCTGTTTCCTCATTCACTGTGAGTCCCAGGGATCGAACTCAGGTCATCAGGCTTGCATAGCTGGTGCTCTTACCTAACGAGCTGTCTTCCTGTCCTCTTCATTATCATAGCCTAGTGGGCGTGAAGTCACAGATCCCCTTGGGTTTGATTGCATTTCCCATCCACCTTCCCATGTGCCTGCTGTCTTCTTTTGAAAAATGGCATGGAAATGCTCTTGCACACTTTCTTTTTTTATTTTTTGTGCATATGGATGTTCGTGTAAGCACACACATGTGGAGGCCAGAGGATACTGTCAGATCTCTCCCTTTATGGCTTTCTACCTTATTTTGTGAGACAGTCTCTCACTGAACCTGGAGCTCATTAATTTGCTTGACTCCTGGTCTAAGGTCCAGGAATCCACGCGTCTCAGGCCTTGGCCCTGTACTGGGCCCCAGGTGTGTATTGTTGTGTCTGATTCATATAGGGGTGTTGGGATTTAAACTCAGGTCCTAAGGTCAGCATGGTAACCTTTTTAAAAGTGATTTTTCAAGAGAGCGTTTCTCTGTGGAGCCTTGGGTGTCCTGGAACTCTTAGACCAGGCTGGCCTCAAATTCAGAGATCTGCCCGCCTCTGCCTCCCAAGTGCTGGGATTGTACATATGTGCCACCATGCCCAGACTGCAAACAGTGTTCTTCCTTTCATCTCTCTGCCTTTTAAAGGGTTAGTTATTTTAACTCTTTTGTAAGGAAGTACCTGGAAGGCAGGAATGGAGAGCACATATCTTTAGTCTCAGCATTAGGGAGGCAGAGGCAGGCAGATCTCTGTGAATCGAGGCCAGCCTGGTCCTCACAGCAAGTTTCAGGCCAGCCAGGGTTACATAGTTAAGACCCTATTTTTTTTTAAAAAGTATTATTTTTCTATTCATGGTAGCTTCAATTTTATTCAGCAAATACATGAATTCCTTCATTTGAATTAATCCTAAACTTTTAATTTACATTGCAGTTTTCACTTATTTTCTATTTTTTTTTAAAAAAATGGCCTTCTATTTTTCTCATTTTCTAAACTGTAATTTTTATTTATTCTTTTAGAAATTCATATACATATACAATGCATTTGGATCACATTTACCCCTGCTCCTCTCCTCTATCCCCTAATTACTTACAAGAATAGCTTGAACCCCAGCTATTAGTTGAGTAAGCAGTAACTATGAGCATCCTTGGCCTTGCTGCTGGCCAAGGCACAGAGACCCTGAATCTCAATCGTTAACCTTAGTGTTTGTTTGATAGATCTTCCCTAATCAGAACTCATTAAGGCTTTGTCATATTTTGTCCACTGTCCCTTCTTTAGCCATTGCTATAACAGCATGCATTTTCCAGTGTTAAATTGCACACCTGGACTCAATTTCGCATGACTGTGACATATTGGCTGTTGTTTTTTCAACTGTTTATGTAGTTTGGGTTTGATTTGCTAATATTTTGCTTAAGGCCTTTATGTTGAAATGCATATCTGTAGCGTTCCTTCTTTTAACTGGCTTTGCTGGGTTTTTGAGTGGTACTGGCTTCATGGAAATGCATCGGGAAGCATTTCCTTCTTGTCCTACTTAGATTTAACTGAGAACTTGGCATATCTTAGAATCACTTAGGGGAAGGGGCTAAAAAGCAAAAACCCTGTGTCTTTGGTTTTGGCCTTCCTATCTTTATCAGGCTGGCCTGTGGCTCTGTCTGTAGGGAGTTGTCTTAATTGGTAATTGATGTAGGAGGGCACAGCCCACTAAGGGCGGCACCATTCCCTGGGCAGGTGGTCCCGGGCTCTCTAAGAAAGTTATCTATACATGGGTCTGTGAGCACCAACTAGTGTTCTTCTGTGGTTTCTGCTTCAAGTTCCTGCTTGAGTTCCTGCCTCAGTGATGGGCTATGGCCTGGAAGTGGAAGCCAAGTAAATCTTTCCTCCCCAGGTTGCTTTGGGTCATGGTGTGTTATCATAGCAACAGAAATGAGACAAGAATACTTCATTTTTAAAAAAGAGATTATATAAGATTGTTTATGGATTCTTCTTTAGATATTTGGTAGAATCCTCCAGTAAAACCAGTGGAAGTAGGGTATTTCTTTGTTGGGATGTTTTAAGTCACAAATTAAATTTTGTGGTCATCAAGCTATTGGTGAAGTTCTGACAGTAACTTTTGGGAATTTGTCCATTTCTTCTCGTCTGTTTTATTTCCCGACACTGGGGGCCTGCATCTTGTATCTATCAGCCTAACTGAGGTTTGTCAATTTGATTGCTTTTCTTGAAGATCCAACTTTTTGTTTCATTAATTTTCTTTATGGATTTTTTAAAAAATTTAACTTCATTGTCTGCTGTTCCTGTCTTATTATTTTCTTCCATCTCTTGCTCTGCATTTTCTTTGCTATCATTTTGTTGGCTTCCCAGGGAAGACTCTTAGGTTATTGCTTTGAGCCCTCTCTGCTCCTTTTTCCCCTGCTTGGTATTTTAGGGCTAGGAATTTCTTTCAGCCATATTCCTGCAGCTTCTCATGATTCTGTTGCAATTGCGATACGTTGTGTTTTCATTTAGTTCTGTATGTTCCAAATTTGTTTTGAGACTTCATCTTGACTTGTGGGTTGTTTCAAGGTGTACAGTTTCATTTTCAAACATTTGGGAATATTTATGTCATCTTTCTCTTGTTAATTTCTAGCCTGATTCTGTTGTTATCAGAAAACACAGTTGATGTGGTTTTGGTTTTAAATGATTGAAATCTACTTAATGGCCCAGGATATATGTCTTGGTAAATTTTCTGTGGATGCTTGAGGTAAATGAAAGTATAACCTGCTGTTGGATGGTGTCTTGGCCCTGTTGAGCTTCTGTACCCAAGTTATAGTAAGCTGCGGCCAGCAAGAGAGTTTAGCACTAATGTATATGCTGTATGAGCCTAGGGACCAGTGTTTGGATCTGTGGAACTCAGGGATATGCTGGGTGGGTCTTGTAGCCCTCCTGTAATTCCAGACTCTGTGGAAACAGGGAATTCCTAGAGCAAAATGGCTGGCAAGAGGAGACATATTGGCAAACTCCCTCAGAGACCCTTTCTCAACGAATGAGGCAGAAAAGCAACCGAGGATGATTGTTGATGTCAGCCTCCAGCCTCCACGCACACCCTCTCATATATGCACCTGTACACACATGTACAAACATATATATCTGTACACACATACATACACAGGCACACACACATACCTTCACACATATGCACCTGTACAGGAATGCACACACATATATACATGTATACACATGCACCTGTACACACATGTGTGAATACATGCACCTGTAACACTTGTATACACACACATGATAACAGAGAAAGATAAGAATTATTACAAGCTGAGTCATATAGAAACAGTGTGAGTTTATTTCTCACAGACTGGGAGTCTGGGATCCCAGGCTCAAGCTTTGTGACTGATGAGCTGTTTCCTGTTGCAGAGACGTCTTCTTGCGTAGTCTTTACCTGGTAGAGAGAGGAGGTGACTCACAGGGCTCTGCCTGCGTGCTCTCTTCCCATCCACCCTCTTGAGCAAAACGCCTCCCAAAGGACGCATTTCCTTATACCACTGCCTTAGGGGTGAGAATCTCCACATGTGAGCTGTTGGACGGAGATAGACCAGTGAGCTACCGGACTACCACGCATGGAGTCTTCTTGTCTTATTATGTTCCCCTGGTCTCCCATAATCAAGCTGACTTTCTGTCCTACTAATGTTATTGGCTCCTAAGAGGGAGATGCTGAAGTCTTCAGCCATGCCTGTGGACTGGTCCTGTTTTCCTTTCGGCTTTGCCAGTTTTTGCTTCATGTGTTTGGAGGCCTCCTGTTTGCTGTCACATCTTTCTGGTAGGTGAATCCCTTCACAGTCATTCATGCTCTAAGTATCATGCTTTTAAAAAGAATCCCCATGACAGCCTAATAATATTCTTTTTCCCCCATTTTATTGAAACTTCATTAGTTCTAATGTGTCAGTGTCGGGCATGAACAATGACATGTTATCTGATGGTTTTATGGTATTCCATATTTTCTAAGACTCAAAATGATATGTATGAAGAAAGCAACCTGTTAGATTCTTGGGCCTATATATCAGGATATCAAGTATACACCTAAAGAGCTATATAGAACCTCAGGTGCAGGGGCTGGAGCACCTGTATCTCTAGAAGTAGACCAGGGTTGGGTTCCCAACACCCACATGGTGGCTCATAACAGTATAGAAGTTCAAGTTCCCAGGGTGCATTGGCTTCCTCTGAACACTGTGGCCACAAGGCACACATGTGGTACATATGCACACATGCAGACAAGACACTCATATACATAAACATTTTTAAAATTAAACAAGAATCTCAGGTGTCTACCCAAGGAGTATACTGGGATCTTTCAGAATAATGGTCAATTTACTTTGAAATTATGCAAGCAATATTAGTGAATATGAGATGCTACTCTCCAGAAGACAGTGTGGAGTTTAAAACTTTGAAGGGGCTGAGAACATGTCTTAGTGGGTCCAAGTGCACTTGCTGTGACATAGGGGACCTGAGTTCAAATGCCAAGCACTCAACACAAAAGCTGGGTATGGCTGGGCATGCAACCCCAGCATTGGTAGGTAGGCAGGAGGTTCCTGGATGCTTGCTGGCCAGCCAGCCCAGCTCAAACAGTGAGTTTCTGGCTCAGTGAGAGACTGTCTCAAAACCTAAGGAGGAAGGTAATAGAGGAAGACAGCAGTGTCATGCTCTGGCCTCCAAATGTGCGTGACTGAAGATGGACACTCACTCACACATACACAACACATGCACGATTTTAAAAAAAATATTTATAAAGTATTGAGAAATACCAACCAAATGGCCTTATTAAAGCCAACTTATTTTATGATGTGTGAAAATGATCGGCCCCTTGTCCAGAGAAGATCAAAAACCACCTTATACCAAAACAAACAAACCAACAAACCCCAAACAAACAAAACAACCAGACAAGCAAACTGAAATCTGCTTTTAGAGATGCTGGGTGTCAGGTAGTGCAGTGCAGGTCCGTTCTCAGACAATAGCAAGTATGGGAGACGTGCTGACCTGAGGATGGCCAAGCTGGCACACAGGGAGGAGACTGGGGCAGAGCATGCAAAGTCCTTAAGTTGAGGAACTGGCAGTGGGAGGAGTAGTGTCCACCCCAAGGCAGGTGAAGAGAGGATAAAGATCTCTGGTCCCCAGACATCTGCCAATGAATTTTGGGGTACATGTCTATGAACAGAACTAGTTGAGGCCAGAAAAAATAAACATTGGAGAAGTTTAGAGGAAACAGGGCCCAGGACTCACCCTGGGCCAGGCATGGTATCTGGCCCTCATACAGGCCCAGGAACTCAGCCAGCCCCCACTGCCAACCTGGAAACCCACATGCTTCAGTGGGAACCCTCCTCAGTAGTGGGGAGCGCTTAGCTGGCACAATACATTGCTGTGCTCCTGTCTAGCAAATCGCAGGAGCAGATGTGGAAAGACCAGATGTGGAAGGACCAGATGTGGAATTGCCCAAGACGTTTAGCTGCACCCCCCGCCCACCCCCCTCCCCCACCCCGCCAACAAAGGTCAAGAATATTTCTAGGAATACAAAGCTGCCCCACAGCAAGCAAGGAAAGATCACAAAACCAGTTATCTGAACGTTGCTGGCATGGGAAGACACAGGAAGAGAGGACCTATAATGAGGATAAAAATCAATGTTATGAAATGTAGCAGGAATGGCCATGGATATTAGATTTAGCAGCCAAGTACATTATAGTCATTATGATTGAATTTCAAAGGTTCAGAAAGCCAAGTGGAGACGTGGATGATATTATAGAGAAAATTTAAGTTCTCTGGTGAAAATTGCAAGAGCCGAGATATAAAACCCACTGAGTGGGGTTGGTAGCAGATTAGACACTGCAGAAGAAACACTGGTGAGGTTGAGCCTAGTCAGGAGAGCCATTTAAAATGACACACACATGGGGGGGGGAACATATTTCAAAAAGTGAAAATGCCATCAGTGATAGTAGTTTGACTTTAAGCACACATTAGACCAACACTATGACCAAAAGCAACTGACAGGAAGAGAAGATTTATATGGCTTACACTTCCAGGTCACAGTCCATCACTGAAGGAAATCAGGGCAGGAACTCCAGGAGATTGAAGCGAAGGCCATGGAGGGAACATTCCTTTCTGGCTTGCATGCAGACTCCTGCTTAGCTAGCTTTTTTATACAACCTAGGACCACCTGCCCAGGGAATGGTGTTGCCCACAGTAGGCTGGGTCTTCCTGCATCAATTAATAATTGAGACACCCCCACCTCAGACATGCCCACAGGTCAATCTGATCTAGACAATTCTTCAATTGAGACTCCTTTCTCAGGTGGCTCTATGCAGTGTCAGGTAAAGCAGCTAGGAGAGACAGAGAAATGTTTTAAGGAAATAATAGAGATGATGTATTGGGAAGAGTTAATTATCCTAAAAGTTTTTTCATCTGATAGTAAAGCTTTAAAACACACAAAGCTTGCCAGGTGGTGATGGCTTACTCCTTTAATCCCAGCACTTGGGAGGCAGAGGCAGGCAGATTTCTGTGAGTTCTAGGCCAGCCTGGTCTACAGAGAGAATTCTAGGACAGCCAGGACTACCCACAGAGAAACCCTGTATCAAAAAACCAAAACCTCAAAACAAAAGAAAGCAAAAAACAAACAAATAAAATAAACCGCATAAAGCGAAGAATGATGTCACTGTAAGAAGAAATATCTAAGGGCACAGTAGTCATCAGATACATAAGACAGATACAGACACCAGCAAAGATAAAGTGCATTGAACAACATTATCAACCAACTTGATCTAACTGACATGTATGTGAAATACTTTCCCACCAGCAAGACATACAGTACTTGTTAAATTACTTAATTCACTAATATAAACCATGTTTTGGTTCTACAACAATTCTTAATAAAGTTAAAGAGATTCAAGTCATATAAAGTAAGTTCTCTGGCCATAATGGAATTAAATTAGAAATCAGTCACATAAAACATGAGTGGAAAATCATCAAACATTTGGAAACTAAATACTAAACCAGTAATGAAATACTAGAGGAAATTATGAGGTACTTAGACCAGATGAAACCTTAAAACAACATGTTAAAGGCTTGTGGAATACTGCTTCAGTTTAGGTGGAAATTCATAGCACCAAAAATGTGTATTAGGGGAAAGAGAATGAACTTGAATAAGGATTTTAAACTAGAATAAAGATCTGGGAGGAATGGCTCAGCTGGTAAAGTACTGCCATTCAAACATGAGGATCTGAGTTCAAATCCCCAGCACCCACATAAAAAGTTGGGCATACATTTTCTTGGAAGACTTTGCCTCTGACCTGCTCCGAGTCCTCCACATCTCTCTGTAGCATCAATAAAATACAGACAGCCAGTGATGTTGAAAAATCATAACTTGGCTGAAGAAACGGACACGGCGTATCCACTTCAAATTGAGGCCAACTAGAGAGTATGATTGCTGTAGTCGGGAACAGATCAAGAAGGAAGAGTTGGTTATCTTCCAGCTAAGTCATTCTTTTTTCCTTTTCTTTTTACCATGTCCAGGTGGCATGCCTTTTCTTTCAAAGTTTCCCACACAAGGATAAATGGTTCTATGGTTATTTCTGTTTTATTTGTTATGAAAAAAAAAAGTTGGGAATAGCAAAGGTACCCGTAATCCTAGTGCTTGAAAGACGGGAACAAGTCAGTCTCTAGACCTTGCTAGCCGCTCAGTCTAGCCCACCAGTGAGCTTGAGATTCAGGGAGAGACCCAGTCTCAGTGCACAAGCCAGCTCAAGGACCACAGTGAAGGAGGGGGTGGTGGGTGGAAAGCTCACAGGGCCAGGGTCTTCTGGACCTGACAGGACTACTATACTCATGAACTCCCAGCAGTGTGGTCGCCTGTGCAGATCAAGCAGGTCAACCTTCCAGCAAGGAGTAGGGAGAGGGTCTTGAGACACCCCCCCCCAGGTGGTGAGATAAGACAGTCAATGGCTTCTGGGAGAGGGAGAGTCAGTTTTCTTTAAGTGGCCCC
>JAQHUG010000146.1:2511891-2537415 GCA_028555095.1 Dicrostonyx torquatus | reverse complement strand
GCCTGTCCTGGAACTAGCTCTTGTAGACCAGGCTTGGCCTCGAACTCACAGAGATCCACCTGCCTCTGCCTCCCGAGTGCTGGGATTAAAGGCGTGCGCCACCACTGCCTGGCCAGAAAAAGTATTTTAAAAAAACAAAATTTTTTTGCTTATAACTTAAAAACAACAGCAATTGCTTCTTGACAAAGATGGTGAAAGGGAATTATTTGCAACACATGGTGCCATGCTTGTATGTTTGGTTACTATGTACGTGAATGTCCATCCACATCTGACACCAGATAAACAAAGGTAGCCCAGAACAGATCGTAGGTTCAAATACAAAGTTTAAGCAGTAGAACTTTAGAAGAATTCATGGGAGGAAAGCTCTGTGACAGCCACCTCACCTATAAAATAAATAAACAAAAATGGAGTTCCCCAAAACCAAGACTCACTCTCCAAGAGAGCACTAGGAGAAAAGAGACACAAACTGTGGAGTGGCAGGATCCTACATAAAGTGCGTGCTTGGTAAAGGGTTATATCCATTATACAGAAAGGACTTTAAAGCTGGAGAACACAGACCTAAGCTTTAAAACTGGCAAAAGATTTGAATGACAGAACACCAAAGAAGACATATGTGTAGTAAATGATCTGTGAAAAAACGGTCAGCATCTGTAGCCATCAGAGCCGTCACCTGGCACCTAAATCTCATACTCCCAACTCCGGGCCTCCGCAGTCTCAGTGTGGCACTACACACATGTAGCGTGTCCAGATTCAGAGAGCCGACCACACCAAACACCAAACCAGGACTTGCGCACATTGCCGGTGGGAAGGGAAAACAATGCAGACACTTTGGAAAACAAGTTAGTAGTTTCTTTAGAAGCTCAACAAGGGCCTGGAGAGACGGCTCAAACACTGGCTGCTTCTGCTGAGGACCTGGGTTCAGTTCTCAGCACCTACAGTGCAGCTCACCACTGCCTGTTAATCCAGTTCCAAGAGATCAGATACCCTCTTCTAGCCTCCATAGACATCAGGCATGTACACAGAGTATGTACATGCATGCAGGTACTCATGCATACACATAAATACATACATGAATAAACCTTTTTTAAAAACATTGAACAAATACATACCACCACTCAGCATCCCTAGCCCTAGGTTCTTCATCCAGGACAAAAGAAATACACATGTGTGGATTTTACCCTGGCTCCCAAATGTTTCTCACTGCTTTGTTTGTAGAGGCAAGAGCATGGAAACTGCTTGAATGTCTGTCAGCAGGTGATTGGGTGGCCAGACTGGTTGCCCACCCCATAGCTGTGACTTTGAAGCAAGGGAGAACTGGACAAGTAATACAGCCCACAATGGGGGTGCATCTCAAAAGGATGATGCCGAGTGAAAGGGCCAAACCATAGCTATCATGATTTTTAGTGCACTGCTCTTTAGCGACAGACACTGGCAGGTGGGAATGCTGATGTGCTCAGCACGAGGGTGTGGGGGACCTCTCAGGGGTGCTGGATATGCTGTCAGCTTGGTGACAGTGCTATCATAGGTGTGTGTGACCTTTGCACACTATCAATGTGTAGACTGTTACATGTCAGTGAACCTTCCTTTTCCTTAAGATATTTTTTTAATTTTGGTTGTGTGTATGTGTGTATGTCTGTGTTTGGTATGGCATGTGAGTGAAGTTGCCTAAGGAAGCCAGAGGCGTCAGCTCCCCAGGAGCAGCTGGAGTTACAGGAGGTTCCATTCTACCTGACAAGGATGCTGGGAATAAAACTTGAGTCCTCTGGAAAAGAAGCACATGCTCTTATGCCCTGGTCCATCTCTCCAGCCCCTGAAGCTTATTTTTGAAGTAAAAAGGGAGAAAATAGTTGGACGTCAATATGGACTGGAACTGAGGCCTTGGCTGAGGGCTCAACTGAGACCCAGACTCAAGCGGCCCTAGGTAGTGACACCTACAACGGCTCCATTTGCTAAGCGAGGAGACAAATAGATGTGTGTGACCACACAGCATTCAGCAGCGTGAGCCTTTCCCTGAGAGTCAGGTGACCCTGAGTCTTCACCAAAGTCTATCAAGGATGCCAGCATAGAATGATACCACTCAGTCATGTGTGGTGGCGCACACCTTCAATCCCAGCACTCAGGAGGCAGGGAAGGTGGATCTCTGTGAGTTCAAGGCCCCTATTTCCCCCAACACACACACACACACACACAAAACAAACAAATGAACACATAGAACTATACTACTCAATGGAGCATGCACTATTGTGTGTGCATTGTGTGTGTGCATACACACACATCTTCATACACAGGAGGGGGTGCAGATGCCAGAGGTCAACCTCAGGGTCATTCATCCTGTTTTTGGAGGCATGCACTCTCATTGGCCTTGGGGGTCTCTAGTTTGGCTAAGCTAGCCAGCCAGCAAGCCCCAGGAATCCACCTGACTCTATATCCCAGTGCTGGTATGGCAAGCACACACCACCACACACAGCTCTTAAGTGGTTTCTGGGGCTTGAACTCAGTTTCTCGTTCTTGCAAGGCCATTATTTGCTAACTGAACCACCTCTCCAGTCTTCATACTCTTGAGATATACAAACGGGAAGGAAAATGTAAGCATGAACTGGGAGTCATGGTGGGGAATGAGAAGCAGACGTCAGCAACTATAGTTCATGGGCTGTGACCCTCGGCATGTTACCAAGAATCTCTGTACTTTATTTCCTTATCTATAATGTGAATTCAATAACAGCGCCTGTCTCACGGGGCTGGGCAAGGATAACAAGAGCTGGTGGTATCTTAGATATTAGGTACTTAGGACTCAGTGCGTAGCTCATGATAAGAACTCAGGAGTGTTTGCGTGACTGGCATCACCACCAATATAATTGGCCACATCTCTGAGTGACAGCAGTGTTGTGTCTGACAGACAGACACCAGTGATGACTGCTTCCTCAACAATGGGCTTAAAAGTCTATAAGCTGTAAAATAAACACATCGGGCAGAGACATAGGAATTTAGCAGTCCACTGTAAGTTGGAGATCTAGAGAGGATGCTGTTAAGTCCCACCCATGAAAACCATTCACCAAAGAGAGGTGGGTACTAAATATTGGTGAAGAGGGCATTCTGGAACCTTGGAGAGGGTGAACAGGAGCTTTGCACTCTTCGCACCCTTTGAATAGCTTTCTGAACCTGTGGTTACCAGCCAGAGGTGATTTCTCTTCAGCATTTTGATGGTATCAACTCTTCTTTTTTTTTTTTTTCTTCCTGTGGTTACTGTTGAGAAACTCAACCTTGCTGATGTCATGTAAATGATGTCATGCAAGTGATGCCATATGCCTCTCCTGCCTTCTGGAGAAGATCAACTGGTCTCCAGTGTGCTCTGGAACTTTCCAGCAACTAGCCTTACTGTGTATCTTTTCTCATCCTATCTGGACCCCCTTGGACCCTGGCATCTGTGAACTCATTCATTGCTTTCCTTTTTTAGGGGTTTTCTTTAAGGTATGGGGAGGGTTTCCCTCTGCTCTGTTCCAAGAATCCTCCTATTGCTGTTGGTGAGTTTCACCTCTTGGTCCATCTTCTACTGTCTTCCTTCATTGCTCTCTGCCTTAATTTTTGAAACAGTCTCTCACTGAACCTAGCACTCACTGACTAGTGGCTATGCTGGCCGGTCAGCCAGTCTCTGAAGTCCTCTCGTCTCTGCTCCCAGCACTGAAGTTACAGACCCCTGCCACCATGCTGGTTTCCGTGTGGGTTCTGGGGACTCAAACCCTGGTCCTCAAGCTTGCACATCAAACACATGACCCGCTGTGTTTCCCCCAGCCCTTCTGTCACCTTGTCCTGCCACTCTGCTCTCAGTGAGCCTTCCAGCATTTGTCTTCCCAGCTTTCTGGTAAGTTTGTGAGAAAGATTTTATTGTCCAACAGGCTTTTGTCCTGAATGGGTGATCTCCAGGCTGCCGCTTTCAGAGCCCTTCTGGGTCTGCATGGAGCCAGGAGTTTCATTTTAGGACTCACATGTGGGCCTCTCCCCACGCCTTCAGAGCATATCTGCTCTAGGAAACTACAGTTCCACTGGCTTGGTGTAAAAATTGAAGGCAAAGGTTCAGGGAGATGTGTTTAAAGTAGATCCATCTTTCTGTCTACTTCCAGAAACCACAGAATTAAAGTAACTATTTAGAATCTAGGACTGTTCCCCCAAAGTGACTGTCTTCTTATACCCGTAGTTCTCGGCTTGTGGGACGTGACCCCTGGGAGGGGGTCAAACAGCCTTTTCATAGGGGTCACATATCAGATATCCTGTATGTCAAGTATTTACATTATGATTTATAACAGTGGCAAAAATGACAGTTAAGAAGTAGCGGCAAAAAGTAATTTTATGGTTGGGGTCACCACAATGTGAGGAACTGTGTTAAAGGGTCACTGCATTAGGAAGGTTGAGAACCACACTGGTCTAGTCAGTCAGTTTGGCCTTGAGAAAAGTTGGTTTTCCACTGAGTTGACTCCTGGACACAAGAAAAAGGCTTTTATTTCTCCTCCATAATGCGTGTTGTGCCCTGGTCTGTGAATGTGTACACAGAGTCTCCCCTCTGTGGGCTGTATGCCGCTGGCCTCCTTGGATCATTTGTCACATTTCACATCACTTTGTTTAGGTCACTGAAGTGCTTCTGTGTTTCTGATGTTTGACCTTGGTCTCCTGTAGCTTCTAAGTAATATACAGCTCCTGTTCCTCCATCACCTCAGTGTGTCCAGACATGTGTGTTCATTCAAGGACATAGCATGTTGTAGCTTCAATAAGGCTTGGTCCTGCCTTGGCAGATGCTATCCTTGGGGAAGACCCACTAGGCAGGGAGGAGATCGTAGCTAGAAGGTGGGGTGTGGAGGTGAGTTGGTGGAAGAAATGGCACTCACCAGGTGTCCGTTGTTCTGTCTGCCTCAGAACAACTTCCTCGTGTTGCTGCCGTTAACCCCAACTGTATTGGTTGAGACTGAGATTCTAAGGAGTATGGCCAAGTTTATAGGGTCCTAGTTCTCCCTGCCCTGAGGACGAGACCTGTACCCCCACCAACACTGAGAACCTAGTGGTGAGTACCATCACCCATGTCGTTGTTTCTCTGAAGTGTGCAGGGACCTGGTCCTCATGTCCCTCATAGGCTTTAAGAACATGACACCTCCCTTCCCTGCCTCCCATGTCTCTACACCTGTTGTAAGGAACCGCTTGTTTATTCCTGGCTGCTTAGCCCCAAAATAATCACACAGAAACCATATTATTTACAATACTGTTTGGCCAATAGAGTAAACATATTTCTGGCTAGTTCATATCTTAAATTAACCCATCTCCATTAATCTGTGTATCACCACGAGGCTGTGGCTTACCGGGTAAAGTTCTGGCATCTGTCTCCAGCGCGGCAACATGGCTTCTCCCTGACTCCGCCTTCTTTCTCCCAGTATCCAGTTTAGTTTTCCCTACCTAGCTCTGTTCTGCTAAGCCACTGGCCAAAACAACTTCTTTATCCATTAACCAATAAAAGCAGCATATATACAGAAGAACCTCCCACATAATACACCCAAAATATTTTTTTCATATTCTGGGTATCATGGATAACACCACATCTGCCCATTAGCTGAGCCAGTGTCCTTGTCGGGCCAGGGTCCTTGTCCTAGGCTCTGCTCCAAATCCCTGATGCAGCCATCTCTAGCTTCTGGCCCACTACTTCCCACCCCAGCACTCTGGGGCAACCCCCAAATATAGAGGGACAGGATGACAGCCTCACGAGGACGTGTGTTGCTTCTGCTATTATTCTATAAGTGCAGAGCCTCCCCTGCCGCCAGGGTAGTCCACGTGTAGCTCATGATATCTGGAGCTCCTGCTTCACAGCCCACCCCTTACAGCTTTGAGGGTGACACAAACTCCTAAACATGGTGGGTCCTGAGGCACCATGACAGGCCTGACAACTTCTCCTACATGCGCTGGGTCATCTCTTACCACTCCCCCAGCATGAGAAGTCATAAATGGTCACAAATCGGTCATGGTTTCTTCCACCAAATGTAGGGTTCATTTCTCCACCTTGCGTTGGGGTTGCCCTTGCAACGTGATCTGAAATACAGAAGGTGGCTAGAGAGATGCTTAGGAGTGAGAGCTGGCCTAACCCAAGAGGCCTCACCCTCTTGAGATGGTGCAGCCCTTTGAGGAAGCCCAAGAACACCCATCCCCAGTGACGATGGAAGACATGGTGGGCAGGGACTAATCAGAAGTTAGAACCAATTGTTGGGCATGTAATTGAGGTGATGTTGAACCTACCAGCCATGAGTGAGTCTCCCAAGAGCTATGGCTCAATGATAGAGCCAATGACATAGCCTTTATCATCAGCAGAAAACCTGTCTTGCTGGGCCCAGTTCTGTTGGTTTACTCAGAATTGGGAATGAAGTAGTAGTACTTTTAAGCCATTATGTTTGGAGCTATTTGTTACACAGTCACACGTAGCTGCTACAACTCTTGGCATAGCTTGTCTGGCCTTCGTTGGTTATATTTTCAATAATGTCTTGGTAACTCTCATGTAGATGCACTGTTTCCTTCTTTGTGAGGTGTCCTTTGCCTTTTTCTGTTGAGTTTCTGATCATCTTTTAGGCTTCCTGTCTGGTGTTCCTGATCTCTGACTTGCCATGGTTCCCACACAGCACCTAGCATCTCCAACTGTTTACCGACATGTGCCTCTTATGTAGTAGTTGGGCAAATGACTTTGCTCTCTGACCCTTTTTCTGTTCTGTGAATGGGACCCATAACTCCCATCTTGTCTCGGTACTGGAGACTTTTTTTTTTTTTTATTGAGAACCTGACACAATGGGTTGCCTAATAAATGTTTGGTTTTCCCTGGTCCTTCCCTTTCTGCCTAATCCCCACTCCTCATTCCAGGGCCCTGGCTCATGGGCCCATTCAAGACTGTGGTTTCTAGTGTTGAGCACAAGTATTAGCTTCATTATTTGGGTCTTGCGGAATTCATAAAATACGGTCTCTCTTCCCAAAGGGACCATCAGGTTAAGTCTAGAAGGAAAGAGTCCTCCTTCGGAGTCTTCGCTGATTGAGTTTTTGTGCCAACTGCCTGTGGCCTTTCCTCATTCTGGACTGTTGGCTTTGCTCTGTGGCATGGTCCACTTTACACGTGGCAGGGCTATCGATCCGTGGCTTCTCTCACCTGGCTACTAAACATTACAGCATGGTCCCCAGGGCCGTACGTTCTGTCTGTACAGGACTGAGGCCTCTGAGTGACAAAGACAAATGCCATGTTAGTTGACTTTGGATTCTTAGGACAAACTTCTGGTCCTGCTCACCTTAGATTGCATCAGACACAGAATGTGCCCAAGCTTGTGGCCTTTCTTTCATTATTTTGACATCACTATTCAGAGCGGTAAGATTGCATCAAAAACCATTTCAGAAAGTTAAAAAGGCATGTTGGATTTCAGTTGGGAGTCATAAGCCCCATCACGTAGTGGGGACCTGTTCCTCAGCATCAGCTGGGAATATCCATCTTATGCTGTCAGAGAAGGGCTGTTGAGGCCCAAAGCTACTGTCTTATGCCACATTGGGCTTGCCATCCTATTTCTCACGCCAAGTGTTGCTTGTGATCACAGAGTTTCAAGTTCATCCCTTTATCATTGTTGGGCAAGATCTAGGATGGTGAAGAAATGATTGGGACTGTGTAGGACTTGATTTGTTGAAATACGCCCCATGTTTCTTTACCATCGCTACGTGCTAACCTTGGCCTTGGGTTTTTTGTATGTTTGTGGGCACTGTCTACAATGACCATTGGCAAGTTGATCTCTGTGTGGTTGGTAATAATTAACCTATTTTGTTGAGCCCCTGGGTCATAGGTGAAGGTACACAGAGGGCATCTGCGGCTTTTTGTTTGTTTATTCTGAAATGTTAGTTTAGGTCTTTGTACAGCAAAGACTTGTAAATATGACTATATTATATAAAAAAGATCTGCAGAGTATGACTAGCTTGTGAACTAGACTTGGTGAGGAGAAAGACTCCAACTGGGAGCCACTTGTGGCATCAATGGTCCTTTGATAAGTCTTCCTTGTTGGCCTTGCAACCACTCCCTTAAGCCTAACCATGCTTCCTAGAGCAGTGAAAGGGTTAAACTGGTTTCTCTAGGTTTGCAGTGTTGAGCACTGGGAGGCAATGAGCTGAGGGTGTCCTGTGATACAGTAAACTAGGGAACCACTGGAGAATTAGTGGGGACACCCGAGTCTGCGGGTATCTGGATGCTTTCCTGACAAATGGCGCAGGTTCGTTTTTTCATCAAGGGTATCAACTGTTTCCGTAGCTGGGAGAGTGTCATGCTCCCTCCTATTTAATAAATAATTCTAGAAGATATTTAGGAAGTGACTCGTCAATCTGAGAAACCTCTGTTAATAATACACAGGTTTGATGATGGTCAGGCCAGCAGGTGCCCCCTGGGAAGCCCAGAGTGATTTTCCTATGTTACAAGGTCTTTCTTTGTGACCTAGATTAGCCTAGAACTCACAATCCTCCTGCCTCACAGCCTTCCAAGTAACCAGGATTCTATGTGAAAGTCACTTTGCTGGTTTGGGGGATTTTGCTTTTTGTTTTTTGTGCTTGTTTGTTTGTAGACAGGGTCTCACCATGCAACCCTGGCTGTCCTGAAACTCACTCTGTAGACCAGGCTGGCCTCAAATTCATAGAGATCCGCCTGCTTCTACCTTCCAAGTTGTGGAATTAAAAGTGTGTGCCACCACATCTGGCTCCTTTGCAGGCAGATGAACTTCTGGACTCTCCCCTGGCACACTCTGTCACAGGACATATCCAAAGTTCAGCATTTGCAGTCTCCCGGCCCTTTGCCTCTTTGTGTTTACTGTCTGCTGGGTGCTAATTCTCACCCCAAAGCCAGGGAGTGTGCTGAACCAGCCTGGCCGAGTCCTTTGCTTTCAACTGAGGGGTTGATCCCTGTTCCCCACAGCTCTCGCTCGGTGGCTGGGGGATTTCTCTGTTCATTTTTCTGCTGAGATGTTCCCCCCTCTTCTCATAAAATTACAGTACCTGTGGTCCTATTTCACTCTGAAAACTGCTGGTGATATATTCAGTGCACAATCCTCTTGGCTTCTGTTCTCCGATTCTGCTGCACAGATGATGTCCTTGGACTGACTGACCACCTGTAGCAGCTGCTCATCCAGAGGAGCCCCACCTGGCACAGGTGACGGCATGATGGCTTGTTCTGGGCCAAGCAGTAGAAATGGCTTTTGAACACCTGCTCCATGGCAGAGATTGTTTTGGACTTAAGCATGCAAAAATCAGACAAATACACCTCTTGCTCTATCAAAACATACAATCTCGTAGGAGAGACAGATGTAAGAAGTTACACAACCCTATGTAAACAGGGCCCAGGTGTGGTGGACTTTAGAGGCGAATGAGCTGAGCCCCACTTGGCTTCACACAGTAAATGCTCATTGTGTGATTAGCAAGTCAGGTTAGCCTAATCATCTAATGTCCTAGAGTGGCAATATGCAAGATGCTTCAGCATCAATGGTTGCCAATGGATAATACCCAAGTTCTCATGTGCTTTGTCCTGTTCCAACATGAAACTGTATCTGTTTCTTTTGTTTCCTTTTTATTGAATGTTCTAGAGTTTTCAAATAGTTAACTTTCTAATTCCCAATGGAATATTTTTGTTACTTAATTCAATTATTAACCACACACACACACAACACATGCCAAAAAAATAAAAGGTCCTGAGCCATGTGGTTACTGCTGAGATAGGGGATTGTTTCTCATTCTTCTATCCTTCTGGGACATCTGGGGCACAGGGCACAGCCACTGGCTACCTTGGCTGCTCTTCTTAGTGAATCGTCAATGGTAGTGAACTGTGTGTGTTGGACACAGTGGTAGGACTACCCGGATGTTTTTGCTCCTAATCAGAGTAAGCGAGGATGCCAGGGTATGCTGGGAACCTCAGGGTGAGCATGTTGGGGTGTGCCCATATGACCTCTGTTACTCTCTGGGGGACTCATTGAAAAGGAAAGGCTTTTACCTGCCCTGCTTGGAATCAAGAAGGACCTATGTGTTCTGTGCGGTGCCAGGCCCAGCGGCCAGAGTTCACATCAGGATTGCCACACTCATGAAGAAGTATTATCCCAGCTATCTCATAAAAGGAAAGACCAGCGTTTCTCTAGATAAATCCAGTTACTCTTTAAAAGCAACCAATGAGTCAAATGACAGGATTCCCAAACAGTGGTGCTCCCTGAAGGTCATGACAAGGAAATGAGCTCATGGCCTTAGCCCAGTGCTCCTGCTGTGTGGGTATAAAGGCTGCTGTCGGTGGCAGGGACAGTAAAAGGAGAGGACACAGCACTTCCTTAGTACAGACTTTGCCCTGTTCTGGCCTTTTCATGGGGATGAACTTTATGTCTGACCTCATGATTGTGGCTTTTGAACATTTTGTTCATGATGAAAAGTAACTTATGTAATGCTTATCATTCTGCTATCTGGCTTGCAACTGGAGAACCACTCCTTTCAATACAATACAAAAGAAGTGTGTAGACAGGCTGGGGTGGTAGCTCAGTGGTGGGCTGTGCCGAGCATGCAGGAGGCCCTAGATTCCATCCCCAGGACCGCTGCTCCAAATAAAAAAGTAGGCACCAATTTGTGGCATGGCATACACAAACAAAATAGAAGACCATCTTTATCCTACAAAGGTTAAGATTGTGTGTGTGTGTGTGTGTAGTGTGTGTAGTGTGTGTGGTGTGTGTACATGGTGTGTGTATGTGTGGTTGATGTATATGTGTGTGTGGTGTGTGTATGATGTATGTGTCTGTTGTGTAGTGTGTATAATTAATGTGTATATGTGTATGTGGTCTGTGTGTGTATGGAATATGTGTGGTTGGTGTGTGTCTGTGTGTGTGGTGTATGTGGTATGTGGTGTGTGTTTGTGTGTGTGTGTGGTTGATGTATATGTGTGTATGTGGTGTGTATGTTGTATGTGTCTGTTGTGGAGTGTGTGTGTGATTAATGTGTGTATGTGTGTGTGTGGTGTGTGTGTATGGAGTGTGTGTGTGTATGTGTATGGAGTGTGTGTGGTTGGTGTGTGTCTGTGTGTGGTGTGTGGTGTGTGTGTGTGTGTGTGTAGGTTAACATTAGTTGTCTTCCTGACATTGTTCTCTACCTTGTCTTTTGAGACAGTCTCACTGAACTTGGATTCAGCTTTTTGATTAGTGGGCCAGGGAGTCCTAGAAATCCTCCTGCCTCTGCCTATTCAGTGCTGGGATTGTAGGTGCAGACTGCCATGCTTGGCTTTGTCTGTCAGCGATGGGGAGTGAACTCAGGGCCTCGACCCTGACAGCAAACACCTTACCAGCTGAACCATCTCCCCAGCCCCAGGATAACAACTCTTTACTGTTTCCCCCTGTTTATAATGATTACCTATGATAACTTGTCAGGGCTCCAAGCCTGAGATATGAATTTTTCACAAAAATATATATTTGAACCCATTTTTTGTTCCTTGAGAAAGCCCAAACACCCCTTTGTCTTTGCGCTTGAGAAGTTTGCTGACATTTGGCAAGTGGGAGAATGTGGAGCTGCCAGTACACACGTGTTCATTCAGTGCTCTGGGAATTGGAAGTGCTCTTCAGAAGACACAGGCTCTGTGGTCACAGCACGGCAGGAGCTGCTTCATTTGGAGCCCATAGCCTGGCTAGTCCGCAGCGACTCTGGCCTTCTCTGTGACGTGAGCCGTGGTGTTCTCTGTGAGGCTTTCTCTGGGACTACTTCTAGATGGAAAAACAAGTCAGGAAGCTGAATGTCATTTAGTCAGTGTACTTGGCTGGGTACTTGGTGGCCCTGTCAGGCTTAGGTGGGCTGGAAATCGGGCCTACTGAAGGCAGCAGTGGGCAGTCCCGGCAAAGCTGCCGAGATAAAATAGCAAAGCAAAGAGGCCTAGTGTCTATATTTCCATGGGCTGGACTGATGCACTAAGGGGTTGGACTTTGACTTGGAGATCACAGGAAGTCATTTAAGATTGTGGAGAGTGTGCTTATCATAGGGGCACTGTTTTTTGCTTGCAGGTAAGTGAGGTTTGGAGTTGCCTGGGATTTACCTACTTTAGATGTTTTTAAAACTTCAGAAAGCACTTGGTACTGTGTAATTTTTCTAATACTATCTACAATTGACTGACCTTCATGTGTACAGAAGAACACCCAAGAGTGAATAACACACAATACTCTTGCTGACTGCTCCAGCCTTCCCTCCTGGTGCCCCTTAACCAAGCCCGGTGGCCTCACTGCTGATCCTAGAATGTGCTGGCATGTACCAGCACTTGGTGTTCTTTATACTAGAACATTCTTCTCCAGAACAGCCCATCCTTCTGGGGCTTCCGGGTGTGAGGTATCTGTGCTTCACTTGTTCTTGCTTATGTCTCTCACCCCCACCAAGCATCCCATTCAGTTGGCTCCTACCTGTGTCCCTGTTGGAAGGCATGTTTTAGGAACGTGAATTGTGTTCTTATCCATGGTTGGAAAGCTGAACTCATGTGTAGTGAACAGTCAGTAAGCAATGAAGGGTTGCCCTCTGCATACAGTTTGACTCTTTCTATATCTGTTGTTTGGAGATTTTAAAATATATATTTATATGTTTGAGAATTTAGCCTGGATCTATACATCTGCACCAAACATGTTGCCTGATGTCCATAAAGGTCAGAGTTCCCTGAAATCACAGTTACATATGGTTGTGAGTTGCCATGTGGGTGCTGGGAATTGAACCCAGATCTTTTGCAAAAGCAACAAGTGCTCTCAACTGCTGAGCCATCTTTCCAGACCCCGTTTAGAGAATGCATCACTGTGATTTCAAGTGTCAAGGGTGGAGAGTCAATGCTGCCACTGCTGAGATTTGAACTTAGACAGCCCTTCAGGGATAAGTGATGTTCATTTCAGAACGGAAAGTGAATGCTCTTCTGGTTATTTTTGTCCCACAGATCGGCGCTCCGTGGCCTGCCTGGCCACTTCCAGTCAACATGGTGGACACAGAG
Source organism: Dicrostonyx torquatus (assembly GCA_028555095.1). NCBI lineage: Eukaryota > Metazoa > Chordata > Mammalia > Rodentia > Cricetidae > Dicrostonyx > Dicrostonyx torquatus. The sequence goes on along the minus strand of JAQHUG010000146.1, from coordinate 2,524,412 downwards.
AGTCCCATATGTCCCCTCTCTCCACTTGAGACAGATGACCTGGAGAGTCCCTTATCAGAAGAATTCTTACAAGAAATGGGAAATATTCAAGAGATTTCTCAGTCCCTTGGGGAAGAGAGTTCTGGAAGCTTTAGTTTCACGGACTACCAGTATTTAGGAAGCTGTCCAGGCTCTGAGAGCTCTGTCATCACAGGTAAGTGCTGCTTTCTAGAAAGATCTTCCTAGATGTGTATTTTCCTCAGAGTATTTAAGAATTTTAAAAAGAATCTCTGTCTGTCTGTCTGTCTCTCTGAAGCCATCATTACAATCAAAGTAATGATGGCACCCATCAAAGTCAGCTTGGTGCTTCCCCTGCAATGCCCTCCTCCTTCTTTACCACATGACTTCTGTTACGTTTTTTAGCACTGTAGGCTTTTTTGTGTGTGTTGTGTTGGCTAGTGTGTGTTTCCTGGAACTTTCTCTAAATGCATGACTCTTCCTAGTTGCCCTTCTACACTCTCTGAGATCCGTTAATGACACCTACGTGTGGTGGTTGTGTACCCGTTCTTCCCTCAGTGCTGTGCACTGCCCGACATGACGTTGTTTCTGTTTCCATGTGTCTGCCTGTGAACACTGGAGCTGTGGACAGTGCCAAGCTACTGCATTTAGAACCACTGTTAATACATCCAGGCAAGGCTTTGTCCAGACACCTGTGTTCTTCTCTTGGGTAAATACATAGGAAGGGCTGAGCTAGCGGGGCAGGTGTGTGTGTGTGTGTGTGTGTGTGTGTGTGTGTGTGTGTGTGTGTAGTTTTCAGGAGATGCCAAAACGCTTTCCAAAGTGCTGTCCCCACCTTCAGTGTGGGCGATCAGCTCCTCATGGGCTCATGGGCGATCAGCTCCTCATGGGCTCATCTGTGAAAGGTATGACGGCTCTTTGACACCTTAGCTATTCTTGTGGGAGAGCCACGGTGCTCTGTGGGGGTCGTTTTAGTTTGCACATCTCTGGTGCTGCATCTTTTTTATGTGATGATTTGTTCTGTAACTGTTCTGGTAAAGTTTCTCTTGAAATCATTTGCCCACTTTGTACTTGGGTTGTGTATTTTTTTTACTACTGATAATAGAAATTTTATATGTATTCTGGATACAAGGACTTCCTTAGGTAAATGGTCTACAAATGCTTCCTCCCAGCCTGAAGTTTGTCTTTTTCATTAGCTGTGTCATTCAATGAAAACCAGTTCCTAACTGACAAAGTCCAGCTTATCAGTGTCCTTCTCTTGGTAACCATGCTTCTTGTGTCATATTTAAAACACCTTTGCTTGGACATCTTGAAGAAGTTTTAGGTTTTTACACCGAAGTCCTATGTTCACTGACTTAATTTTTACATACAGATCAAAGTTTCTTCTCACTTTCTCTTTCATTCGTGGTTGTTCGGGCATAGCTCACTGAAAGAGCACTCTGTTGTCTGTGTGCCTCTGAAATCAGTGGACATTGTAGGTCTCTATCTAAGCTTTTGCTCAGCTCCATCCATTTCTTTCATCGGATGCCAGTCCCATGGTGCTGAGTTCCTGAGAATTCACACAAACATCTGCTCCATGCTCCAGCCCTTCCACTCCTATGTATTCAGCCAAGGGAAGAATGCAGATACCTGGGTGGAGCCTTGTGCAATTGTTCACAGAAGATCTCTGTGCAATGCCCAGTGTCCCTCAGATAAGTTCTCTGGTCTAGGTGTGTGCATGTGTGTGTGTGTGTGCACGCGCGCGCGTGTGCGTGTGTGTGTATGTGTGACTCTATACACATGAGTGTAGGCACTTGTGGCGGCCAGAGGCATTGTATTCCCCTGGAGCTGGAATTAGAGATAGATGTAAACAATCTGAAATGTATGCTGGGAACCAGACTCAGGTCCTCTGGAAGAACAGCAAGTGTTCTTACCCACTGAGCTATTTCCCTAACCCTAATTACTCTAGTCAGTCAATTAAAAACAAAACAAGGCAGCTGGGTTTTTTCATTAGAGTTATGTATGTTGTCAGTTTGGGGAGAATTGACATCTTCCTGATCTGAGTTTTCCTATTGATCTCTGATAGTCATATTTCTCATATGTGGGTCCTCTTCAGGTTCTTTGCACATGTGTTGGCTTTTCACATATTGTGTCAGATTTATATGCAAGCATTTTATACTTTTAACATGATTATAAATGAGTGGTATTGATTATTTTGTATTTAAATTTCTGGTTATTCAGTGCTACATATATAGGCGTATAATCATTTTTGAATGCTAATTTTTAAACTTAATTAGTTCCAGTGACTTTTTAAATATAGATTCTTTAAGATATCCTTGTAAACAATGATGGCATCTGCCACAAAGACAGTTTTGTTTCCTCCTTTTCAAGATGGGTCTCTTAATTTCCTTTTTCCATATTGTTACACTGGTTAGAACTTCCAGCACAATGTTAGGTGAGAACGGTGATGCCTCTTCTTAGTACTGGTCCCTGAGAAAACAACTAGTCCTTGCCAAAGTGTGTACTGGCTACAGTTTCTCTTAGATGCCCTCTAACAGCATTCCTATTGGGCTGCTGGGGTTACCTTCTTGTCCCAGCTTGCTGTGAACTTTTATTAGGCATTGGTGTTAGGTTTGGGGAAATTATTCTTATGCACTAAGATGACGATCAAAAAGCTTCCTTTTAGTTAGTTAGTTAGTTTGTTTGTTTATATTTTTTCAAGACAAGGTTTCTCTGTGTAGCCCTGGATGTACTGAAGCTCATTCTGTAGATGAGGCTGGCACTAAACCTACAGAGATCTGCCTGCCTCTGCCTCCTGAGTGCTGGGACTAAAGGTGTGCACCACCACCGCCCAGCCCCTTTGAGTTTATTTATACAGTGAATTGCATATGTCGACAGTTAAATTAACCTTGCATTCTAGTGGGAAAATGTTAATTTGTCCTAATGTCTCATACTCTTGGTAAACAGTTTAATTGTCTAAAATTCTATTAATTCTATGTTAATTTTTGTTTTTAAAATATCCCTGTCTGGCTTTGGTCTTAGATTGATTCTTGCCTTATGAAATGAGGAAATGTTCTCTCTTTTTTGGTTTCCTGGAAGTTTTTCTGGAGAATTGTGATGTGAGATTCTCCTCTGTATGTTATGAATATGTTTATTACCATCGGTTAATAAAGAAGCTGCTTCAGCCTCTATCAGGGAAGAATATAGCCAGGCTGAAAGAGATAGAGAGTAGATGAAGTCAGAGAGATGCCATGTGGCTGCCAAAGGAGAAATACGCTACTGCCGGAAATTTTCCTGTAAGCCACATCCTCGTGGCAATATACAAATGAATAGAAATGGGTTGATTTAAGATATGAGAGTTAGTTAATAAGAAGCCTGAGCTAACAGGCCAAATGGTGTTGTAGTTAATATAGTTTTGTGTGATTATTTGGGTCAGGGATACTTGGATTTCCTTGAATGCTTGGTTGATTTCATAGATGAGGTCATCTGGGCCTAAAGTTTTCTTAACAACTTCGCTCTTCCTTCCCACAGCTAATGCTGTTGTGAACCTCTCCCTCTCTCTCTCTCTCTCTCTCTCTCTCTCTCTCTCTCTCTCTCTCTCTGTCTCTCTCTCTGTCTCTCTCTCTCCCGTGTTTGTGTGTGTGTGTTTCTATCGCTGTGTTTTCCACTTTGCCAATCTTTCCTTTTGCAGTGTCTAGTCTCCCTGGTTTATTGTCCACAGCAGATATTATCATTTTCATAACCAGCACCAGGATCCATTCTTTGAACCTTCATTTTTATCCAACACACACAGTCTTCTATCTTGCTTTTTAGAGTATGGTCAGAATAACATTTTAATGTCTTGGAAGCAAATTCTATCATCTGTGTCACTTCTGGGTCTCTTTTATTCATTTCTCTTCTCATCGTGAGCCAAGATTTCTGCTTGTATGCCTTGTAATTTTTTAATTGAGTGGCACACACTGTGAGCTCTGTTGTGTGGTAGAGTTTGCATTCCAATAAGCATGCCCAGGCTTTGGTCAGAGATGCAGTTAAGTTACTGTGAAATGTTTGATCCTTTTGAATCTTGCTTCTAGCTTTGTTAGATGGAACCATATAGCTTTTACTCTAGAGGTGACTTCCTCACTGCCAAAGCAGTAAGTACACTCCAAGTGCTGGTCCTGATGTCCCACATAGTCTGGAGCATCCACTGTGCAGGGCGAGAACAAGAATGACTGTTCCTGGACCTGCCAGGGCAGTTCCCTGTGATCAACTGCTAGGGTGTCTTTTTAGAGTTGGTTTGTTTTCCTTCCTTCCTTCCTTCCTTCCTTCCTTCCTTCCTTTCTTCCTTCCTTCCTTCCTTCCTTCCTCTTTTGTTCCTTTCTTCCTTTCTCTGTGTGTAGGAGCATATGTGTACATGTGTGGTGTGTCTGTGGAAGACAGAGGACAACCTCTGTGTGTTAATTCTCTTCCTTCCACTGTGAGATCCTGGGATGGAATGCAGGATGTCAGACTTAATTAATCTTGGCTACTTCCAATTCTTAGCAATTATGAAACTACTGGGGCTGGGGAAATTGTTCCATAGGTAAAAGTGTTTGCCTTGTAAGCATGAGGACCTGAGTTCAAAACCTAAAAACATATGTTTGAAAAAAATAAAAGAAGCCAAATATAGTAGGCTGGGTCCACAATCCCCATACTGCATGAAGAAAAAGGTGGGCAGATACAAGAGCCTCCCCAGAAGCTCACAAGCTAAGTCAGCTACCTGGTGTACAAAGAGGTAAACAGCAGGAAAGAGGCCCTGCTGCAAACAAAGTGGAAGGTGATAGCTGACACCCAAGTTGTCCCCTGACCTTCATATACATGCCATAACACGCACATGAAATACACATCATACACATCCTACATACATGTTTGGTTTTTTTTTTAAAAGCTGCTATCATTGATTTTTTTTTTTTTTTGTGGACCTGTTCCCAAGTCAGGTGGGTAAGTAACCAGAGATGCAATTGTTCTCATCTATGACTGTTTAGATTTAAAAGTAGCTGTCCCTTTCGTTCTGCATGTGCACTGGTCATGAATGATAGCAGCCACAACCCCGCTGGCACTGCTTTTGCCAGTTTCAAAGATGTTTAATTGAATAGGTGTTCAGTGATGGTCACTGTGGTTTTAACTCACAGCCCACTAACGACAGTGACACACTCCTCATCCGTCTGTCTTTTTGGGTGAAGTATGTATTATTCTATTGATGGGTTTTTTATGCTTTTGGTTTATTAGTGCTTTTTATATCTGTTGTTTTTCATTGTTTGGTTTTAAGATTTCTTTGTATCTTTTAGAGCCAAGACTTTCGTCGAGTGGGTTTTTAGAAGCATTTTCTCTCCAGCTCTGGTGTATCTTTCCATTTCTCTTTCCTTTCTCTGCCGTCTCTCCTCTCTTCTCTCTCAATCTCTTTTTCTGCCTCAGCACACTCTTCTCTCTCAGCTCTCGCTCTCAGCTCTTTCATTTCCCCCTCTTCCTTCTCTCTATTTTCTCTTCTGTCTCCGCCTCACTGTGCAGCCCAAGCTGATTTGGCCTGACAATCCTCTTGCCTTCGCTGCTGAATTTTAGGGTTAGAAACATGTGTCACTGCACCTGACCTGCATGAATCATCAGGCCATATTCTGGTGCCACTGAGTAACAGGGACAATAAGACTGGAAAGCAGCCAGTTCTATGTTGGTTATGTGGCATGGGAGGCTAGGGCCCACATGGAGGTCTCTCTCATAACATGGCCTCTGAAGAACTGGAGGTACGGTACGAGGAAGCCGGCTAGTGTACATGAGCTTCGGGAATGGTGGCACCATGGTAACTATGAGCAGTGTGTATCCAGTGGCGGGGCTGATTCAAGACAGGCACCTGCCCCCATCCCAGGTCCTCCGACTACTTCCAAATCATCTTCCCAGGGATCCGGTTCTGACGCAGGTCGTACCCACTTTCCTCTTCTTCGTAGACACACTCTCTCCAGCTTCCAGCCCCTCCTCAGTCAGCTGCCCTGTGATCCCCGCCAGCACGGATGAGTCCCCTGGTGGTGCATTGAACATTGAGTGTCGGATATGTGGGGACAAGGCCTCAGGCTACCACTATGGAGTCCATGCGTGTGAAGGCTGCAAGGTACAGAGGCCCTGGGTGGAGGGTGAGGTATGATGACTTTGCTCCTCTGCAAGATGCCCACCATGTTGAGACCTACAGAAAGGGCAGAGAACTGGCCTCAGTGGCAGGTTGACTGCTCTTTGAAGAATCTAGGGCAGGTTTCTTTGCTGTACTTTGTAAATACTCTAGAGAGATACATCCTTCAAAACAAAAAAAAAAAAAAAACAAGGAAACAAAACACAGTTGCTTTAAAAATGTCTCTTCCCGTGACACAAAGTGTAGGCTACGTAATTTACCTCGGGACCACCTCAGAAGCCAGCTAGAGCAGAGGTGACCATGCAGTGGGGTGTGTTTACCTACAGCCTCATGACCTCTCCAGGGGCCAGGTAGGGCAGAGGTTACCATGCATTGAGCAAGGGGCTGGCCATCAGACGTGTCCTGCCCCTTGCTCAGAGTTCATAATCTCTGGCTCCCCTGCTATTGTAACTGACCCCCACTGGTCACTTCTGGCACATACTCCCATCCTTCTAGCCACCTGCACCCTCCTGAGTATCTCTATCCTCTTAAGAGTCAACTTGACCTCTAGACAGTCATGACCCAGGCCTCACATACATGAAGTGAGTCCCCTTCTGCTGCATATACATTCTCAAGTTTGTCACTTCATGAACACCATATATGGAAAATTGAGAGATGCACATGTTTGCTTAAAAGCTACAGGCTCCCTTCCTAGTACCTTCCAGAAATATCTAGGCTCTGAGGGAATATCACAGACCTTCTTATACATCATTCTTGAAACCCTGTCATTTGTCTTCAGGTCGTCCTAGTGCATGGGAACAATCAGCCCAGATCCAGGGCCTGGTGGCCCCTGGCATTAACTGTCCTTGCTTCTTACCCTTCCTCTCCACCCCACACATCTTTCTTCCATTCTGCCTCACACGCCTAGATGAAGAAGCTACTCCTTTCAATCCCCCCATCCCAATAAAGGTCTGATCCCTTCTGCGTGAGCCATAAGAGTCCACCATGTCAGGCACGTGGAGGGAGCACTCAAAAGCAAAGAATCAAAAGCTAAGATAAACCCCTTTCTGAGTTTTCCTTCTGCGTCCCTTTAAAAGCATGACTTGTGACGGGGCTTTCTGTCGAGGTCATGTCCAATTGCTTTTGCTTAGTCTTGGTTTTTATGGGCTCAAGCTGTTTTCTTCATGGGTGAAGCTTCAATGCTGCTATAAAGCAAGGGTGTTGCTTTCAAATAACGGTCTGCTATATTGTCTGCTCTTTGGGAGTTGGTACTGTGGCCCAAGAAACTACCATTCCCTCTTTCCCAGTCAGGTAGGGTCTTTCTAAGATCACTTTAAATTCTGCTTAGCGCATTATTTTCCATTTTCAATGCAGTGAGATGCGCATTTTCTATTTGCCTCAGTTACAAGTCTAGAACTTCGACATGTCGTTTCTTTGGAAAGAGACAGTGAGGCTAGGGTGTAGCTCATCCAGTTGAGTAATTTCCTAGCTTGCATGGAGTCCTGGGTTGGATCCTCAGCACCCCACAAAGCCGGGCATGATGGTGCTCAGCCAAGTGGTCTCAGCACTTGGGAGGTAGAAGCATGGAAGCAGGAAGACCAAGAGTTCAAGGTCATCCTTGGCCACAGAGCAAGCTCTTAGCCAGGCTGGGCTACATGAGATCCTTTCTCAAAACAAACCAGTCAATCAAATGCACAAGAAAGCCGAGTGACACCAGTCTGGTGACTTACCCAGAGCCCATGTTCTTTAATTTTGTGGCGATATCACAGGGCTTCTTTCGGCGAACTATTCGGCTAAAGCTGGTGTACGACAAATGTGACCGAAGCTGCAAGATCCAGAAAAAGAACAGGAATAAGTGCCAGTACTGCCGCTTCCACAAGTGCCTGTCCGTTGGAATGTCACACAATGGTAGGTAAGGCTGCTGGGCACACCATGTCAGCCTGTGACTCAGTTTACCCTCCTGTATTTTGACTGGGTGTGCTGTAACATGTAAATACCTTCAGCAGCTTGTATTTGGCAGACCACTTGAAAATACTGTGGTAAGACTTCGCTGTCAACTTGGGAGGGGGGAATCACGAGCGGTAAGATGTCACATCACTTCTGTTAAATGTGGGTTCATTCAAACATTGTACCATACTATGAGTTTTGTTTTCTCAGCCATAATCTAATTTAAAAAATGGTACCAAGTGAATGTAAATCAATCAATCGATTGATTAATTAATTTTCAAGTTGGATGTTTTACTATCCATCCCTGGCTGGTATGGAAATCGCCTTATAAACCAGGCTGGCCATGAACTCACAGAGATACACCTGCCTCTGTCTCCAAGGAGTACCAGGAGCATGGACTTAGTGGTACATGCCTATAATCCCAGCACTCAGAAGGCTGAGGCAAGAAGAGTTTGGTAACTACATGGCCAGCATGGGCTACACAGAAAAACCCTGTCTCAAAAAATACAAAATAGGGCTGGAGATATAGCTCAGCTGGTAGAGTGCTGTGGCAGGCATGAGGCACTGGGTTCCTAGTACCATGTAGACCTGGCCTGTAATCTGAGTACTTGAGTAGTGGAGGCAAGAATCTCAGGAGTTCAAGGTCATCCTCCATTATATAGTTGGTTGGAAACCAGGATGAAGCACTATATGAGACCCTGTCGAGAGGGAGGGAAGGTGATTGGTAGACAGATGATGTATATAAATGGACAGATGATTGGATTAATAGTCAGATGATAGATAGTAGATAGGTGATAGCTTGCTTTCAGTCCCCTTCACTTTGGCCTATGGCCTACCTGAGGACAGTAAACTACCCCGCTGATAAGCTCTGTGGTTGGCCTTTAGTCTGCCTTGTAGAAAGTTCGGTCATAATAGGGAATGGGTTTAGCTCGTCATTCCTGGTGTGGCCTCTGCCTTGGTCATTTCTGCATCTCTTCTTGTCCCATCCTACCCAACTCCAGCGATTCGTTTTGGGCGAATGCCAAGATCTGAGAAAGCAAAACTGAAAGCAGAAATTCTTACATGTGAACATGATCTGGAAGATTCGGAGACTGCAGACCTCAAATCTCTGGCCAAGAGAATCCACGAGGCCTACCTGAAGAACTTCAACATGAACAAGGTCAAGGCCCGGGTCATCCTCGCAGGAAAGACCAGCAATAACCCGGTAGGTGCTCCTGCTGCCCTCGGAACCTTGGTGATGTCAGCTGGGGTCACAGGGAATGACCGAGAGCATTGTCCAATGTTGGAAAGTAGAATGTATCCCAAAGTCCAAGGAAGGGCCATGGAAATCTATGGATCATTCTGAGGCTCTAAGAGGTAGCTTGACACCAACAGCTGCCTTCCTGCCTGGACTCGCTCAGCTCCTAGCAACTGAGACATTATAAAGGCTATGTAATTGATACGCCAAAAATAATCTAGTTAATTCCTTACCCAGTATCTGGGTGTTTCTTAAGTGTGTTTTAATCCCTATTTTAAGGCCAGAAATGAAACCCATTCCCTCCCTACTCAAATCTCTTATTCTTCTGCTAAGCTAAACTTGCCTTCCTTGTCGCCTCTGGCTTCTCGTTCACTCTGATGGCTCAGGTCTCAGGAAGGGGCCTTTGTTGACCAGATGCACCTCCTATATGTCAGCTCGCCCCTGCATCTGCAGCTCCTGTAACAGTCGCCTGGCTCATGACCCACTGTTCCCACAGATGGATAAGCCTGTGTACACTGCAGAAGGGTGTCAAGAGCCATTTCCACAGAGGGACCAGCCCTCATTTGGAACAGAAGGACTCTTGCCTGGTATGACAGGTTTAATTTGCGCTAATGAATAGCTTGGAGCCTTCCTCACTGGGAATTACAAGCAAGAATTTTTAGTCACAGGAAAATGGAGGATTTCACAAGCTATATAATTTAATCAACAAATTCCACTTCTCTTTTACTGAGTCTTTTAATTCTTTGGTGAATTCTCTAGTGAGATGGGCTGAGACTTCTTAGAAGGTTCCAGCAAACTCTACACTGGGTGACTACAGAGGCCCTTTCCAATTAGAGCAGTGGTTCTCAACCTTCCTAACGCTGTGATCCCTTAAAACAGTTCCTCATGTTGTGGGGACCCCCAACCATAAAATTATTTTGCTGCTACTTCATAGCTGTAATTTTGCTGCTGTAATGAATCATAATGTAAATATCTGATATGCAACCCTGAGGGGGGTCCTGACCCACAGGTTGAGAACCATTGAATTAGAACCTTTTCTGGCTCACAGGGTAAAGTTTGCATTTCTATCATGATGACCCCAAACGAGGGAAATCAGAATTTCCATTGGAGGCCTTCTATTTCTCTCTCAAACTCTGAGATTTATAGCAAACATAAGAGTTGGCTTTATTCATACCTAAACATTCTGCTGGAATATTGATTTAATCCCTACTGAGGTGCCTGTGTTTTCTTTACCAGATTCCACAAGGTTCTTAGGAGGGAGGGTCCCACTGTCCTCCGTCTTGAGGAAATCAAGACTCATGTGGAAATGAATGACAGAGTAATGGTCCAGGGCTGGGGGCTGCTACATTACAAAGACAGAATGGAGGAGGGGTTTGGGAGCTGTCTCAGAGAGCTTGGCGGTGTCTAAGGACCTGATTTTGGATCCCCAGCTCATACTTAATAAGCCAGATGTGGTCATGCATTTCTGTAATTCCAGCACTGTGGAGGCAGAGACAAGAAGATGCTGGAGCTTTCTGGACAGCAGGCTTAGCTACATCAGTGGGCTCCAGGTTCAGTGAGTAACCTTGTCTCAAAAAATTAGAGACTGACTGAGGACGACAACCAATGTCTACCTTTGGCCACCACCTACACCCTTAATGCACCAGTGCACCTAACAAACATGTATACACACACACACACACACACACACACACACCACACATTACACACACCACCAAATTAACGACTTATGGCAGCTAGCTGCCTGCTTCAGCCACAAATCTCTATGCAGGCACCAGCTTTAGAAGCAATATTCAATTGCTTTTGACCCCACTGTTGGCCAGAGGTACCTCCTACCTCCAGGTCTCACATCATTTCAGAGGCTGGGCCTTCTTCTCTTCCTGCCCAGCCTGCTGGCCAGCTTCCCAGAACTTGCTGTTCCAATGTGAGACCCCATCTTTCCTCTTCTATCTGTGCCCAGCCTGGGACATTTCCAGGTGGCAGAGGGCCTGCCACCGGCTTCGCTACCCTAGCACCTCTGCAGAACTCTGGTTTTATTGTTGCAGTTGTATTGAGAGACTATAGGCTGTGCATTTTACAAGATTTTAAAAATTTATTTTGTGTGCATGTACATGTATGCGCAAGCATGTGTGCGTTTACTTTGTGTGTGTTTGCCTGAGTGTATGTCTGTGTACCACATGTCTGCAGAAGCCTGTGGAAGCCATTGGATTTCCTGGAACTGGAGTTACAGGTAGTTGTGAGCCACTGTGTGGGTGATGTGAACTGAACCCCAGTCTTCAAGAGCAGCAAGCGCTCTTCATCTCTGAGCTGTCTCCCCAACCCCGTGTTTCATGATATTTCAAAGCTTGGTGTCCCTTTAGGGAGATTAGGCTGTATCTCTGGTGCACTCAGTTTGACCTGTGTCCCATGGCACAAATGTTCAGTGACTGTCAGGTTCTAGGCTGGGATGACAGCCCCAGCAAGATCCCAGCAGAACATCAGTGAGGCCCCAAAACTGTGTTTCAGCTGGTAAGCAGTTTAAAGCACATGGATGCGATGCTCGTGAACTTGTGAGGTGGGGAGATGGGTGTTCACGCCAACAGTGCAGCACAGTCTTAGCTGCAGGCCAGCTAGGGCAGGCACAGTCACAGACGCCACACACACCATAGCGGGAGACAGGAATGCTTGTTCGATGGTATAGCCAAGCAGTCCCTGGTTTGCTAAAAGTCGATGTCAAGTCCCACTTTGTAAAAGACCCATTGGAAGAAGTGGAGGCTCAGAGCCGTCTGGAACTGGTCGGGGCATGGGGACCTGGAGGCTGGATTCTGCTAAGGTCTGAAGGCAATTGTGGGGGAAGGTGAGTTTACCCGAGGGAAGGACTGAGGAGACAGATGAAACCACTGGTTTCCATCTGGACCCTGGGTCTGATTTGAGCCCCCTGGGATTTCAGACACAGGAGCCAGAAAATGGCCAGGACCTCTGGTGATGGGGCTAAAACATTTCTTGGGATGTGTTCCTGCCTGATTTGAAAGGGGCAGAATTGGAAACAGTTGTCCCCCCTGAACTTGGCTCCCAAAGAGCCCTTTCAACAGCATCTTAGATGTCTAGATGTTAGAGCCAGAGAGATGGTTCAGCAGCTCATAACTGCCTGTAACCCCAGTTACAGAGCATCTGCTAACCTCTTCCAGCCTACTTGGGCGCCTGATGCATATGGTTCTCTCTCTCTCTCTCTCTCTCTCTCTCTCTCTCTCTCTCTCTCTCTCTCTCTCT
>JAQHUG010000146.1:2481622-2510721 GCA_028555095.1 Dicrostonyx torquatus | reverse complement strand
AGAGAGAGAGAGAGAGAGAGAGAGAGAGAGAGAGAGAGAGAGAGAGAGAGAGAGAGAGGTTTTATTTATTAATTTTATCAGAGTGTGCCATCTGCATGTACTCCTTTATCCCAGAAGAGGGCATCAGATCTCACTTCAGATGGTTGTGAGGCACATGCAGTCGCTGGGAACTGAACTCAGGACCTCTGTTAAGAACAGCCAGTGCTCTTAACCGCTGAGCTGTCTCTCCAGCCCTCGCCCCCCCCCTTTTAAAGATACCACAGCAATCACAGAGAATCACACATACATCCTCTCTAAACTCTTAACTCATTCCAATGCCTTGTAACACCTGACGGAGTGTGAACGCTATGGAAATGATCATTATGCTGGAGTGTTTGAGCAATAATGGCAAGAGGAAAAAGTCTCAGGGCTGAGAGGTCTCTCTGTGGTAGAGAAGCCTTCCCAGTATAAACAATCTCCATAATTACAAATATTCCTTAAACTCGGTACTCATTCAGTATGGACATTGAATTTTAATTATTAAGAGTTATATTAAATTTAGTCTGTGTATGTGGAGGCATGTGTGTGGAGGTCAGAAGACAGCCAACAGAGTCAGTCTTTGTCTATTATATGGGTCCCAGGGATCAAACTCAAGTCTTCAGGCTTGGAAACAAACACTTTCACGCTCTCACCTGCCCTAAAAACATGGACCTGCTGTATTTATGTAGTCCCTTTAAACCAGACTTTCACTGTTGGTCTTTTCGGAAGCATAACTGTCCCCAAGTTAACCACAAGAAAGTGGTTATCAGACCTGTTGTTAAGACCCTTAGAGAAACCTTTTTTGTCTGCTTAGATCTGACTTGAGATACTCAGTGGCTTGGCTCTGAGTTTTGCCCATAGAATGTCCGGGAGTCAATTTTTATTATCTTATGTGTATGGGTATTTTTGCCTGCACGTATATCTTTGCACCGCATGTGTGCAGTGCCCTTGGAGGGAGAAGAGAGGTTCCAGTCCCCTGGGACTAGAGTTACAAGTTGTCGTACATCACCACATGGGTGCTTGGTGGAACCAGATACTCTGGAAGGTAGGCCATGCACTTAACCTCTGAGCCACCTTTCCAGTCCCATCAGTAAGTCATTTTTAATGCATCTCCTTTCATTAACAGAGAATAAGATTTTTTGGTCCAGTGCTATATTGCAAGTTCAGGCTCTGCCTAAACACCTCAAAGACAATTGCTTCTTCTCCACACATTCTCCTGTCTCTGTACCAGGCATATCCCAGGTGCCTTGACTATGCATCTATTCTGTGGTTCCTGAAGATGCTCTTAACAGCCCAGCATAGGGGAGGGGACCAAGCTCTTCGTAGGTAGCTGGAATGCTTCTGCTCTACAGTTAGATACACTGGGAGAGATTGAAGCAATAGTGGCCACCTCATTAGTGACCTGTGCTCACTCAGTATAGACATTACGTGTGTGTGCACACATGCGCGCACATGTGTTATAGATGGTCAGATCAGTTGATGCTGTCAATCCTGCTTGGCAAATATGAGTTCTGGCCAGTGGTGAGGTAAATGCTGGCTCTTCTCAGTGTCCCTGACATTTAATCCCTCTGAGCACAGTGACTGAAAACAGCTGCTTGTCCAAGCAACAGGTTATTTTTTAAAACAGTTTAGGTTTTTAAATTGCACACATTTATGGGATATAGTTTGAAAATCAGATGTAAATACAAAATTTGTGCTGATAAAATCAGAGCACTGTGTCCACCTCCATAAATAGTTATCATGTTTCCAGAAAGTTCAAAGTCCCTTTAAACTCCTTATGAAAACTGCAATATATCTGGAGTCAGTGGCATTACCAGACCCCTCTCTCTCCCGTCTCTCTTCTCTCCAGTCTCTTCCCTACTCTCTGTTCCTGTGAGGCCAGTGTTTTTAGCACCTACATGAGTGACAATACATGGTATTTGTGTCCTTTGGTTTCATCCATTTAGTACAAATACCAGGATGTCTTTTTTAATGGCTGAATAATATTCTATTGGCATAGTCATTCATCTGTCAATGGACATCCTTGTTGCTTCCACATTTGTCTCTGGGGAATGGTGTGGCAGTTGCCATAAAGATCCAGCATCTCATAGCCAGTTTCCTTTGATCACTTTATTTATTGCTTGCCCAGTTACTGTGACAAAATACATAGCAGACGTAAGTTAGTGGTGGGCTGATGATAGTTCTGGTCCATCGTGATAGGGAAGGCATGATGGAGCATGAGGCAGCTGGGCACATCGTGGCCACAGTCAGGATCAGGGATGATCGGTGCTGACTCTCCTTAAATTTAGTCAGGCACTCCAGCCTAGGGAATGGTGTAGCCCACATTCAGGGAGGCTCTTCCACCCCAGTTAAACCTTTCAGGAAATAAATGTCCTTACGGTTTGTCTCAATATCAATCTGACGATCCAGAGTAACTGTCACATGCTTACATAGTAGTGACAAAGCTGGATGGTTCACTAGACTTTATAAAGAGGCAGGACCTACAGATGTGGATGCCATGGTGGACCTGCAGGTGTGGATACCTTGGTGACTGACAGGTGTGGACGCCATGGTGACCTGCAGGTGTGGATGCCATGGTGGACCTGCAGGTGTAGATGGCATTGTGGACCCAGCAGGTGTGGATGCCATGGTGACCTGCAGGTGTAGATACCATGGTAAACCTGCAGATGTGAATACCATGGTGACCTGCAGGTGTGGACGCCATGGTGACCTGCAAGTGTGGATGCCATGGTGGACCTGCAGGTGTAGATACCATGGTAAACCTGAAGATGTGAATACCATGGTGACCTGCATGTGTGTGTGCCATGGTGCTGCAGCACAGAAGGATTCAGCCTGGTATTTGGCCCTTGTTCCAGGATAGGTCACTGATAGGAAGCCTGTGTCTTCTGCACTGGGAGATAGTGCCGTTCCTACTCTACAGAGCTGAACAAGGCCTGTTTGTTTATTTCTACACAAAGCCAGTCATGTTTAGCTTTTTTTTTTTTTTTTGGTTTTTTTTTTTTTTTGGCTTTTTGAGACAGGGTTTTTCTGTAGCTTTGGAGCCTGTCCTGGAACTAGCTCTTTTAGACCAGGCTGACCTCGAACTCACAAAGATCCGCCTGCCTCTGCCTCCCGAGTGCTGGGATTAAAGGCATGCGCCACCACCGCCCGGCTGTTTAGCATATTTTTACATGCCCACATTTATGTCTGCTCACCTCCTTCCTGCCCGGTGCTGCACAGGTCAGCATTAGATTTTGTGGAACTGGAGTTAGGAACTGTTGTGTGCTGGAAATCAAACCAATGTCCTCTGCAATGGCCACTGAGTTCTCTCTCTGGCCCTCTCTCTCAACTGTTATCTTACTGACTTATTTGTTAGTTTTCTACAGTCTTTGATTGTCTGATTGTGAAGCTGCCCAATTACAGGTCTGCACTACACATGGATTTTGAATCAGCCCAGCACCAAGCTTGGAGATTTAGACACAGTAGCTTCCCATTAGTCCATTGATGTTTAAGGGGACTGCATAGTTTGTCACAGGGTAGCCACTTGTTTGACGTTAGCACCTTCCTTTGTAGCCTTTCGTCATACATGACATGGAGACCTTGTGTATGGCTGAGAAGACGCTTGTGGCCAAGATGGTGGCCAACGGCATCCAAAATAAGGAGGCAGAAGTCCGAATCTTCCACTGCTGCCAGTGCATGTCTGTGGAGACCGTCACCGAGCTCACAGAATTCGCCAAGGCCATCCCAGGCTTTGCAAACTTGGACCTGAATGACCAAGTAACCTTGTTAAAGTACGGTGTGTATGAAGCCATATTCACAATGCTGTCCTCCTTGATGAACAAAGATGGGATGCTGATAGCGTATGGCAACGGCTTCATCACGCGAGAGTTCCTGAAGAACCTGAGGAAACCATTCTGTGACATCATGGAACCCAAGTTTGATTTTGCCATGAAGTTCAACGCCCTAGAACTGGATGACAGTGACATTTCCCTTTTTGTGGCTGCTATAATTTGCTGTGGAGGTAAGTCGATATGCCACTGTTAAGTACTTACAGACTTCCCTCTGGAGGGACTCAACGGTTGTAAATATGGTGCCAGCCTGGGCTCTGATACAGTGAAGTGGGCACTGGCAGGGTGGGATGGTGTCTGAGCCCGTTATTGCCAAGTAGAATTGAGAATATATCTACTATATGTTTGGTTGCATTATTATAGTATTTATTAATGCATATTGGCATACTATATGCCTAAATTAAATATATGCTCCACTGATAATACAATTATATCAAATATAAGTGTCTTAGATACACATAATATATGGTGATAATTTGTACTATCAATATTATAATTATTGTAGTAGATAATAGTCTGGAAAGTACAGTGCACGGGTAGGTACAGTGCTGTTAATACTGATGTTAATTTCACGCTAACCGGAAGCAGCTGCAAGGTCTGTTTTGCCAGAAGGAACAGTCCCAGGGAAGGAAGATCTGAGCCTCACTGGGAAAGCTGGCCCTGTGGTCCCTGATATTTGGCTCAGCACTGTGCTTCTTTATATAGCCTTGTCTCTGGTCTAGGAAGGTCATCCACCTACTGTAAGCCCAGCTGACCTTGCCTGGCCTTGGCATAGAGCTGTGGATGACAATTCTTCCCAACTGCCAGAAGCCATCCTGCCCTTCACAGTCACTGTCTGGCGAGTGACTAGTTGGATTGAAGGAGCATCATTACTCTCATAAAGCACGAAATCACCACAGATCTGCAGAGTTTGTCGGGGTCCTTTGTGTGATGGCGTGTGGTTGTGGGAGGGCAGCAAGGCGATGCAGAGTTACCATACACGGCCTTTCATGGCTGTAGTCCTGCACCCACCCTGTGGCTATGGAAACTGCTCCATATGGAAAATAGTAATCTTGCCCTGGTGAGGTTGAAACTATAAAGAGTGGATCATTCTACCATTGGAAAACGTAACCATGGGGTTGGGAAGGTGGCTCAGTCAATAAGGTGCTTGCCACACAAGCATGAGGACCTGAGTTTGAACCCAGAACCCACATTTTAAAAAAAGCTGGGTGTGTGGGCATGCTCTTGCAATCCCAGTGCTGTGGAGGTAGGGACACCTAGATCCTTGGGGCTGGCTGGACAGCCAGATTAGCCTACTTGGTGAAGAGCTCCAGGCCAGTGAGAGACCTTGTCTCAAAAAACAACAAGCAATTTCATCAATACATATGAACACAAAATACAAATACGTACGTACACAAAAACCTTGGTTATTTATATTTATTTTACTACTAAACCAATGAAGATTAAAACTCACATCAGGGGAAGGAGAGATGGCTCATCGGTTACAAGTATGTGCTATTCTTGCAGAGAACCCAAGTTCAGTTCCCAGAATCCATGTCAGACAGCTCACAGTAGCCTATCACTCCAGCTCCAGGGGATCCGATGCCCACTTGGGGTCTTCCAGAGAACTGTACTCATGGGCATCCCCACCTTTCCAACACACACATACACATAATTAAAATAAGTATATAAAAATAAACCCACTTTAAAAAAAAGATAAATTTGTTAAAGGATACATTTTAAATTTCAATCAGATTATCAAACTAAAATTGTATATACTCTATATTTTGATTACCATGATATTTGCTTTGCTTTTAAATATTAAGATTAAATTTCTGAACTTTCTCTAAAGGAAAAACTGATACAAATAACATAATAATTGATAATATGATTTAGAGATGTCACTACCATCTGGAAACAGGAAACAAAATAGATAAAATAAGCATATGTTATCAATAAGATGTTCCAAACATAAATAAGGGCCAATGAGCTGGGCCAGTGGGTAAAGCCCTTGCTGAGCGAGCCTGACTGCTCAGTTTGTTCTCTGGAAGAGCATAAAGGTAGAAAACGAAAACCAGCTCCCAATGGCAAACATGAATTATGAAATAAATACTCCTATACTCCTATATTGTAAATAAAATGTCTTCTATCCCTATACATATACATATGCCAAAAAATAAACACTACATCATTAGCAGCTTTTAAGACCTGGTCATGCGTGGATGAGGTTTAAAAGGCACAACTGTCTGGATGGGCTAGGACCTG
Source organism: Dicrostonyx torquatus (assembly GCA_028555095.1). Lineage (NCBI taxonomy): Eukaryota > Metazoa > Chordata > Mammalia > Rodentia > Cricetidae > Dicrostonyx > Dicrostonyx torquatus. The sequence goes on along the minus strand of JAQHUG010000146.1, from coordinate 2,504,632 downwards.
AAACTGCACCAGGAAGGCCACCAAATGAGAGGAGTGTGCTCTCCCAACTCCAGGGGCTCCTTGGCATACTGCCCAGCCATGATCCTCCCCAGCCCTGTCTGCTCTCCACCTGGGCCTCACCGGCGGTATTGATAACGTTGCTTTTAAGGCAGAGCCGGATCAACCGCACTCCTTCGGTACTGGTGGGCAGCAGAATACACAGCTTTCTCTCAGGGAGAATTACTTCATTTCCTACATTACACAAAGATGTGGCATGGTTTGGGGCCTGTCAGGCCAGGCAAATCCAAAAATGGGGGCATGGAGGTGGCACTATATGGGAGATGGAGGTGGCACTATGTACTGGCCCTGTAAAGAGCTAGGGGCGTCAGTCATGTCTGTCCCCATAAGAGCCAGTGACTGTGGAAAAGTCCGTCTGGCCTCTGGTCAGGTTGCCATATGAAGGTCACTCAGCGCCTTCTCCTCGGGGTCACCTTAAGCATTGACACTTGGCTCCTCCACTGACCAGAGGCTCTTGGATGGTCACACAGACGTCTCTCTCTTCTTTTGAGCGTAGATCGGCCTGGCCTTCTAAACATAGGATACATTGAGAAGATGCAGGAGGGTATTGTGCACGTGCTCAAGCTCCACCTGCAGAGCAACCATCCCGATGATACCTTTCTCTTCCCGAAACTTCTTCAAAAAATGGTGGACCTTCGGCAGCTGGTCACAGAGCATGCGCAGCTTGTGCAGATCATCAAGAAGACCGAGTCTGACGCAGCACTGCACCCGCTACTGCAGGAGATCTACAGGGACATGTACTGATTTCTCCTGAGATGGCAGCCATTGCCACCGTCCAGGGACCTCTGAGGTCTGCAGCCCCACACAGGAGAGCGGGGATTTGCACAGATGACCACCCTCCTACCCTTGGAGATGAAGAGGGCTGAGCCTAGGTAATGCAGGCTCTTTCCACGTCTTTCCTTTCTGAATTGGCACTTCTAAGAACACCTGTTACTCAAACGCTGGTGAGCGGAGGCTAATAGGATTCAGACAATCAGAGAACGGCAGTCCCCAGGCTGATCTTAACTGGTCCCGCACTAATCAATGCATATTTCTCTACATCGCGTTTATAATTTGCCCCTATAATTAATGTGTAACCTCAAAGTCCGAGTGTTTTCGTCTCTGCTCACCAACCTTCTGGCTGTAAATCCTGAAAACTAATCTGCACTTTTTAACCTTTAAAACCTACAAGTCAACATGTGGCTCAGGGTTAGCCATTTAGACATGGCAAAAATGTTTATTGGGAAGACATCACTTCCGTTTCCTAGCTCTAAGAAAGAGAGCTGGCTTCTGAGAACATTTGAGAATGGTTAGAATATGCAGCCCCATCATTTTCTTTGTTGACTCACTGTTTTGGAGGGTGTAACGAATATGTGGGGAAAAAAACAACAAAACAAAAGAAAAATTTTCTGGTTTGTGTATAAGTTCCTAGAAAGCTATAATCTCAAGAAGCCTCAAGAGGCTTGCTTGAGCTAATGTCTAATACACAAAGACAGGATGAGTCCCGAGCAACCAGTTCTGCAGTCCTGATCATGTTAACCCCATAGTGAGTGGGCATGACAGCAGTTCCAGAGATGGAGTCATAGAAGATCTATAAACGCTCCTCTAGGCCCCCTCTGGCAACTCCTTTAATATGACACTTTATGGCTTCTTTTGTTTTTAAATATTGGTGGGGAGATACTCCCTGGAGTGGAGAAGGCAAAAGTGACATTACTACCCAGGCTGGGAGGATCTGGTCACCCTGGAGAACAAGAGGCAGGGGTGTGGTGTCCTTCCCCTTCTATTTGTACCCAATAGAAGATCTCACAACACTTGATTGGGTTTTTGTTGTTGTTTTGTTTTGTTTTGTTTCAGAGAATTAGATGATAAAGTCCCTTTTCTTCCACCCCATTGGGCAAGCAGTGCTGACTACCTTCTGGAGAAACAGTTGGCACAAAGAATTCTCGGACCTCACGGACCCACCAGCACCTGCCCTCCAAGAGGGTGGCTGCATATTTCCGATCAGGGTGTATCTTTTGTGCCCCTGCCCCATCTTTAGAAAATTTTGACTCTTTTGAAGTCACATTATTTGTTATTAAAGAACGATCAAGATGGATACTGCCAGGGAGTTGGGAATGTAGCTCAGTTGGCAGAGGGCTTGCTGAACCCTAGTGCTGCTTTCTGCTGGGCATGGTGGTGCGTGCCTGTAACCTCAGCAAATGTTTTAAGGTCGCCTTCATATACATACTTAAGTTTGATTCCATTATGTGCTGCATGAGACCATTTTTCTTTTTAAAAATAGATGCAGATAAAATATTCAAGATCAGCATTCTGAAGACAGAATGAATAATATGGCCATGACATTTCAAGTAGGAAAAGGGAAAATTAGGATCAAGACATGCTTTAAGATTTGCACACTTATGGCTGAGTGGGGGTTGTGCACATCTTTAATCCCAGCACTTGGGAGGCACAGGCAGGTGAACCTCTGTGGGTTTCGGGTCCAGCCTAGTAGGGCCAGCCTGGTCTACAGAGTTAGTTCTAGGATAGTCAAGGCTACACAAAGAAACCCCGTCTCAAAAAACAAAAACAAAAGCAAACAGAATGAATCTTTTTCTGTCCTGCCAGCCAGCTCCCAAATAATGACACAGAAACTTCTGATTAATTATGAAAGCTTGGCCCATATCTTAGGCTTGTTCCTAACTAGCTCTTATAACTTAAATTAGCCCATTTATATTAATCTATGTTCTATCACATGGCATTACCTCTCTTTTATCTTGGACCTCCTGTTTCCTTTTCATGTCTCCTGGAGTCTCTTGGATGCTTAAATTCCTCCCCCTCTTCCTTTCTCTCCCTGGAAATCCAGCCTCTACCTTTCCTGCCCAGCTATTGGCCATTCAGCTTTTTATTACACCAATCACAGCACTACATCGTCATACCGGGTACAAATATCCCATAACATCCCCCTCTCTCTTTCTCTCCTTTCTCTCCTTCCTCCATGTCTTCTTTCCCCTCTTCCTTCCTCATTCTCATTTCCCTCTTTTCCCTCCTCCCTTCCTGCCAGACAAAGGCTCTTCTGGACAGCAGTCGCTGCAGGCAGTCTGCCCAGGCTCTCAGGAATCAGTGGCAGAGCAAATCAGTTCCATATATGATCCCAGTGAGGGTTGAGCTCATTCGGGAAGAAGCCAGCCTTTGTGGCACATGGCATACCCAGTCTTTGGTCCTTCCTGCAGGCTAGAGCTGGTCCTAGGTTTAAAGGGTCAAAGGTTGGATTCCAGTTCCAAGTCTCTTCAGTGCACCTGTCCCCAACCAGGGTAGACTCCTGTTCCGATGGGTCTTAGACAAATGCCACTCCAGGGTAGGTGACTTTGGAAAGGGAGTTTTGAGTCATGGGTTTTTGGAGTAGCCATGCATTCTATTTGAACTTCAATAAAACTTATAAGAGTAGCCCCTTGCTGTGTGCTTTCAGCATGGACCACACAGCTGACTGACAGCTCTGTGTCGGCTTGCATCAGAGCTGATGCTCAGTGGTGTTCATGAAGATGTGGTTTTCTTAGAGACTTGTGTGACTGCCAGTGAGTTATCCCCAGTGAAACCAGGAGGGACCACGGTGGCCTTGGCTTTAAAGTCACTGACTTTGTGCACTTTCATTAATAGGATATTCACGATGTGGCCACATAGTGATAGGCTCTTTCAGGTCCCCTAGTCAGATTTAGCAAGGTGACAGTCACCCAAGCCTTGCCAGGTCAAATACTGAAGCACATGTAGGAACGATAGAGTAGACAGCTATGGTCTGCAGGGTGTCAGTGGCATCAACCAATAGCCCAGTAAGAGATGCCATCTTGGTTCCTGGAGCTCTAGAGCAGGGGTATGGAGCAACTTCTCAGCACTGATGGCAAAACTCTCCTGGTGCCAGACTCCTTGGAGACCAGTAGGGACCAAGTCCCTCCTCAACTCCTGGTGTGTCCAGGAGACTGTATGTGTCTCTGTGAAGGAACATTTGCTGCTAGGGAGCTTTAAAGATGCACATGTGCAAAAATGGCTGTTATCTACTGAACTGAGGTCTACCTGACTTCCTCTGTGATCCTGTCTGCAGGGGCCACTCCGCTAGTCCCTCCCTCCATACCACCTCTTTCCAATGTCGTATAGGCCCTTCCCCAGGAGAGATTCCTTGAAGCAGACCTTCAGCAAACATGGCCCTGGGGCTGTTCTACACTCAGCTTGTATCTGTCTGATTCCAAACACATCTCACCTTTATCCCACACACCATGACATGGGTTACGTTGGACACTCAGCAGCCTGATGCATGGTGGAAAAGCGATTTTTGCCCTGCCTCGTTGGCCATGTATTTTGAAAATTTCTTGCTGAAGTTCTGCTTAAAGGTTTTCTGGTGCCCCTGAGATTGACAAGCTTTTGGCCCAGGGCCTCCTACAGCCAGAAAGCCCACCTGCGCAGAATCTCTCTTTAAACTTTGTGGCCTTTTGAGATGAAGATTCCCACTAGAAAAATGCAGCACCTGCCTGCGGCTGCTCTAGGTCCCAGTGTCCCCCCACAGCTCTGGAGGGGTGAGAACAGGAGCCTAAACCGATCCTCAAGTGGATACCACCAGCCTGATAGCTGGAGGGCCAGCCTGGTTTCCCGGTGGCCCACCAGACACCACTCTGTCCCCAATCCCATTTGTATGGCTGACACCCGTGAACAGAATAGGATAAGAATATCAGAGCAACAGCCTGACTCAGAGCAGGGACGACCTTTGTCTTTCTCTGAAAACACAGCACACACTAAGATCTGCATCAAGACAGGTTTCGGTTGAAATAAGTAGATCCTCACTGAGCCTCCTCTGAGGAATGTACTGGCATCTCTGGTTTTTCAGGCTCATCAGGAAGAGATGTGTGGCCCCTTATCAGGACAGAGTGTGAGAGGCCTGTCACCAGCCTGGGACCCTGAGAACATTTTTCAGCATCAGGCCCCAGCCAACAGCTGTCACATCCATGTCTCAGAGACATGAGAAACAGAGGGTGTTGCTTTGCTCTCCCAAGAGAACTCCTTTTGTCAGGGGGAGTGGTTGCATAGTGAGGTGTACCATTTGGGGAGTCCTGTGCCAACCAGAACTGATCAAACTGCATCTATGGTCAGTGTCATGTCTTCACCAAGCAGCTGACAGCACCTGACACCTCAGTGGCTGTCAGGTGCCATTGTTGGCAAAAGAAAATGAGATACATCAAATTTTATGTCATAGACAGAGACCAGGCTCAGTTTCATTTTCTTTTTATTTAAGTTTGCCAGTTGAGGTCAAATATAAAAACTCTGGAATTATCTGTGGAGAGAGGAGAGAATGGTCTCCTCTTCACATCTCTGTCCCCCCTTGTCCAGCTTCAAATTCATTTATTCAGTGAAACATGCTTCACCCCTGAGGCACAGGTCACCCCTACAGCGGTGAGGCCAGAGCAGAGGCAGACGGGTATCTGGGCTCCCTGGCCTGCAGGGGGCACTTGGGCATCTTTCCCAGACCCCTGGGACTCAGTGTGTGTGGAGTCATGTAGAGTCTGGATTTAGGCCCTGAAGACCAGCGAGTGGCTGACCCTGTCCTGGTAAAGTTGTCACTGGGGAAAATTTCACTTTAAAAAAAGGTACAGACAGCTCTTTTGTCAGGCCTGAAACCAAGTGTACCTCACAACAGATGATTGCCACTTGGCACCTTTCTAGGAAGATGTCAGTATTATCCATGTCAAGTGTCACTATGTTTTCTGCACTGAATGAAAAAAATTATCTTTATAGCTATATCTTAAATACTGTGATTTCTGTTTTTTTGTATTTTAAAAATACAAGCAGTTGACTAGCTTGTGATCGTGTGTCTAATTGCAACACCTGGAATCTTCTAAGTCGGGGTTCAGTGCGGTGTATGTTCAAAGCCTGGCCCTTGAACCTGCTGGACACAGGAAGCCCAAATACACAACAGCACCCTGCCAATGAGTGCATGCCCCACACCCGAGCTATGCACTCTCTTTCCAGTGTGGGAATTTGTTCCTTTAGTCATTTTTTTTTCCTTTTTCTTCCCCCTCGCAACAAGTGCAAGCCAATCTGTTTGTATCCACCTTTGCCAGCCAGGCCTCCCTGAACTCTGACTGGAAGTCACAGACCTTACACCGGTGTTGCTATCAAGGCTACTACTGAGTAGGCTTACAGGGTTAACAGCTGCCCGTTATTCAGGGAATTGTTACCTGTAAATTACCAAAGAACTGTGGTGATCTGAGTTGTTCCACTGTGTCTCCATGTCATTTTCAGTCTCTTGGCCAAATTGCTCCTTGGTGTGTTTTCGTAACACCCTCTAAGACCCACAATGCCATCACACTAGAGCCCAATGGGAGGGGTCTGACAGACACACACAAGGACATGCTCATTTCCAAAGCAAGGTCTGAGCCCAGCTTTCCGCCACCTGCTCACTACTGTGCCATTCTCTCAGAGCTGGGGGCCTGCAGCCCTTCTTCACTTCTGTGATAAGAACGGTCCTGAACAGGGATTGTTGAGCCAGTGCCGGCTGGCATCCTCTCCCACCTCCCAGCTCTTCATGGATACAGGGCTACCTAGGACATCAGGAATCCAGGGTGAACACAGAAGCGCAAATAGAATTTTCTAGTCACATGAACTGACTGGTTCCAGGCAATTAGAAAATGACTGTAACTTAACCTTAATTAAAAAAGAAAAATATTGAGTCGTCTTTGTTTTCTCCATAGGAGATTGAACTGGCTGTATGCATTGATTTATATCCTGAATTTATGGGAACCTGTATGTTTGGAATGTCCTACTGTAAGACTGATGAATGTAAAGAGTTAATTTCAGGGTACAGTTTTGCCTTAATGGTTTTAAAAAAATAAACTATTTTTAAAAATTAGTTGGTTCGATTTGAATGATGCTGGGACATGGCTGGTTTGCACAGACTGCCCACAGACTGGCCCCGATGGGATGCACTGAGTGTCCAAGTAGGTCAGGGAAAAGGTTACCTAAACCATTAGCTTAGTCTTCAGGTTTTTAATTATAAACATGATACAGGGTCAAAGTTTAAATCATTTCCCAGGCATGTGACACAGGATGTGATATAACCCTTGAATACCCTTGGAGGCTGATTTCCCTATAGACAGATGACATCATGTTGCTTGGAAGTCCTGAGAGAAGCCAGGTGTCTCCCACAGGTACATCTACCGGGAGTGTCTACCAACTGTCCACTGAAGGTCAACAGACTGGAAAAGTGGGCCGGGAGCCCACTTTCCCTCACTCCTGGCCTCCACTAGAGGCCAGTCCTGGAGCTACAGTCCTGCTGTCTGCCCTGCTGTCTTGGCTACCTCCTCTGTTCCCAGGGCTCCAGGTACTCCACAGTTCAGAGAAGGCCAGATACACAGCTCCCAGTCAGAACCCTGGCCAAACCAGCCCAGCACTGCACAGGAGGAGGCCATGAGCATGGCAGTCAGGGATGGCTGGAAGGCTTCTTGGAGGCACCTTTTCTCTTCTCCACATCCTGCCGGATTTCCTGAGGGAAAGCACTGATATTCTCCTGAACGCAGGGGAGGCAGACCCTCTTGGAGTAGAACAGGCTGCAATCCTGTGAGAGGGAACAGGGCTAGAACATGGAGGGTGGAGGAACACAGCACTGCCGCTCCCAGGCAAGCCCCCTCCCCCACACCGCATAAGACACAGGGAGAGGCAGCAACCTGAGCAACAAAGAGAAGCACCAAGGGCTGGCAGAGTGGCCATCCTGCTTGAAGTTCTGAGGAACAATCCATTGCAATGGAGATCATCTTACTAACAATGTATTGTTTAATCCAAGAAAGGGGAAGATGTCTGACATTCTTGGGGCCCCACTTCTGCTTCCCAAGTACAGCCCAAATCCAGGGAGTGAGCACTTGAGGCTCCTCAGAGGCTGGCTCCCAGCCCACTTTTCCAGTCTGTTGACCTCTAACAGTCTTCCCACCAAGTCATGGGACCTGAGGCTCCTGCCACCATCCCCATACATCAACCAGACAGCCTAGAGAGGGGACAGTTGTCAGGTATGACCTGTTGCAAGGCCCCTGCAGCAGGTGCCAAGGGGTTCTCAGACCTATGATGACTGCAAAGCCCAACCTCAGGTCTTGCCCTCATGAGCCCTTTCATTTGCCCTTATTTCCCCAAGGCTAGGCTAGCTGTCATCTAAGAACCCTCACCTTCTCTCCACCTGTGGAGATCTGTGGGGCAAAAACAGGAAGTCCCCAGGTATACCTACCGGGCCCACACACACCAGCCTGCCACACACACTGCACCGCGAGCCGAGGACCAGAAACCTTGCCTTGTCTGAGGAGAAGGGGTCCTTCATGATATAGCTCTCCTCCAGGAGGCTGCAGGGAGAAAGGACACTCCTCTGTGAGGACTGCACAGCAGCACCAGGAGCCTCAGCAGGCAGGAACTAGTCAACCTGAGTGGTAGGGTAGAGGTAGAAAGGCTGGGAGGTGGGGGACAGATGGGAACTGAAATGTGACCTAGCCCCAGCTTCGCAAGGTGCAGTGGAAGCCTCCCAATGCACTCCAAAGAAAGTAGGATTCACTAGGTGGCTCATGAGGTCAACACGGGGCACGCTCTACTCCGTCCCACATACATCAGCATGAGAGCAACTGAGTGGCATGATAATCCAGGGACGCAAGGGAATTGAGCCTGGTCCCCTGTTGCTTTGTCACGAGTCCAGAATGAGCCAGCTTTCCCACATGATGTGTTTGATGAAGGACGAGCCACAGTCCAACAAACAAGCTTAGAACTATCTCTACTCCCAACCTGCATGAAGCAGACCTTCAGGAAGCTGATCCTTAGGAACCACTAGGTACCTGCCCAGCTCAGAATAACACCAGCAAGGACAGCACAGGACACAGCCCCACATGAAAAAAGCCACCATGCTCCTCCATCGCTGTTTGGCCCAGGGCCACAAGGCTTCCATCTCATACAGCAAGTGCCTAATTGTCGGCTGCACCTACAGGGAGGGCAGGGAATCCTGGCAGAGTTTTTTTTTTTTTTTTTTTTTTTTTTGGTTTTTCGAGACAGGGTTTCTCTGTGGCTTTGGAGCCTGTCCTGGAAGTAGCTCTTGTAGACCAGGCTGGTCTCGAACTCACAGAGATCCGCCTGCCTCTGCCTCCCGAGTGCTGGGATTAAAGGCGTGCGCCACTACCGCCCGGCCTGGCAGAGTTTTTAAAAAAGCTTTCCAGCCTTGCCTGGGGCTTCCTCAGGCTACGTCTGGAGCATCCAGAACAAGGGCAAGGAGTGATCTATGGTACAACACCCAAGCCAAGTACACTCTCCACACAGCACCCTCCAAGTAATGCTGGACAGAGCCTCTGGAGCACTGGCCCAGGGCGCATACTCACACAACAGCCTGGGTGTCTGGGGGCTTCTGCCCCATGTAGCTGTAAGGAGCTGTCAAGGCACAGAGCTGGCACTCAAACATGCCCAGGGGGCGGGGCTCTGCCTCAGATGTCATCTTCTGTAAGACCAAGAGGTAGGGGCATCACCATCAGAACCGAGAACCAGTGCCCTTCAAATCCACTCTGCCTGCTGTTCATATTCTCACCCACAAAATGCAAGCCTCCTTGACAAGTAAGCTCAAACTCAAAGCAAGTAACATCTACTCAATGCCACCCAGGATTGCCAAGTGGTAAGATGAACTGTGGCTAGCCTGGGCTACAAAACAAAGTGAAATCGGAGAAGATGGTTTTCATCCCCACATGCTTCAACTAGATAATATACTTTGTATTTATGTTCGTTTATTTGGGGAGAGGATTGTTCATCCATGGAATTCATGACAAGCTAAGAGGACAACCTGCAGAAATTCTCTTTTTCAGTATAGGTCCTGGGGATTGATACAGGGTCATCAGCCTTGGCAGCAAATGACTTTAACCTTTGAACCATCTCACCAGCCATAATTTTTAATTTTATTTTTGTTGATTCACTGATTTTGTATAGGTATGCATGTGTGTATTAGTCAGGCTTCTCTAGAAGTCACAAAACATGAGATGAATCTCTCTCTCGTGTGTGTGTGTGTGTGTGTGTGTGTGTGTGTGTACAGCAATTTATTGGGCTGTCCAACAGTGGTTAGCTGCGAATGGAAAGTTTAAGAATCTAGCACTTGCTCAGTCCCATGAGGCTGGGTATCTCAGTTGATCTATATGTTCTAGAATCATAAAGTAGGTTCCAATCCAATGAAGAAATGGATGTGCTGACAAGGTGAGCGCAGGCAGGTGAAGAACGGACAAACCCTTCCTTTGTTCACTGTCCTTACATAAGCTCCAACAGAGAGCATGGCCCAGATTAAAGGTGTGCCTTCCAGCCTCAAGATCTGGACCAAAGGCATGTTGTCTTCTTGCCTCAAGATCTGGATCACAAGTGTGCCCTCTGTTTCTGAATTGTAGTCCATTCGCGATACAGTCACAGTCAGTTTGACAACCAAGAATAGCCATCACAATGGGCCACAGAACTAACATGGAGTCAGTTCTCACCTTTCACCATGTGGGATCTGGAGATTAGTTTCAGGTCAGACTTGGAAGCAAGGCACCTTTATCTGCCAAGCCATCTCACCAGCCCCAATCTGGATAATTTCTATAGACTTCCTTCAAATTCACTGGCTTTATTCACGTCAACGGAAAGGCCCCTTAAGTTATTCTTCCTCTCTTTCTTCTTTTTCCCACTACCAACTCCTCTCTGCTGAAATCCCCATCTGTGTATGCATGTTATGTGTCTTTTCCACTGGCATGTTTAACGTGTTAACCATGCTTGTTTTAAACCTCCCATCTGATAGTTCTAACAACATCTGAGCCATGTCTGGTTCTGCACCTATTGAGTATCTTGTTCCTTGGCAGCAAGGCTGTCTCCCTGCTCTTTCTTGTATCTCAATCTGGGTTATAAGTCTGATTTGTCTATAAAGTGGTAGAGGTAAAAACAATTATTTAGGACCCAGAGTGGGAATGTATGTCAGACCTGTGCTGTTTGATGCTGAATCAATCCAGTGAGAGGTTTGGCTTTCCTGGTTGTTCTTCTGTAATGGCTTCGAATTTCTCTAGCATTACTTGTGCTTAGGTGTGAGATTTATTACTATTTAAGGACAGATTCATGTGCCTCCTGCGCCTTCCCTTCACTGGATGCAGAATCTTCACTTGCCATTTGGATGGCACTCCTATACTCAGGTGTAGCTAAGGTCTTGGAGGACCTGCCTCCCTGTAGATTGCTGGCTAAGTGGTCTACCAGCAAACAGAGTTGTCTGATGAGTTCAAGAAAATGCGATTCACAGATTTTACAACGTTGTATCAGAATTCCTACCTTGCCTTTCAAAGTTCCCACACAACCCATCAGCAGCCCCGAACCCATCAGCAGCCCCGGCCCCATCGGTGCCCTCCTCTAACCCTCCGGGTCCTGCAGATTTGGAGCCAGAAGGCACAAGCCTTGGAAACTGGTAGGGGTTCCAAATGATGTCTAAAAATGAAAATCCTATTTTGGGTGTGCACGATCCTAGCTAGCTCTGCTTGGTATCTCAACTCGCCCGTCGCAGGCCCGCTGCTGGGCACGTTGCCCTCGCAGCAGGTGACAGTCAGGGGATAGTCCCAGGATAGCGAGACTCGGCCAGAGCCTCCACCTTCCGCTCAGTCTCCCGGGTCAGCAGGGCTCCGCCTGGCGACCAAAGACACCTACGGCTCGGATCACCCACTAGCCACCCGCACGCAGCCCTCCCCGCGCTCTCAACGGGGTGTTAGGCCCAACGCCTCCCTCTCAGCTTCCAGAAGCGCCGAGGCTAGACCCAGCGAGCCCAGCCATGAAGAATGAACCGTGCAGCTCACCACGCGCGTTTCCGCGACACACGACCGCGCGCACTCACCCCCTCCTTGCCGAAAGTCCTACGGCGCCTGCGTGACCCGCCCACAACCCTAGCTCCCGCCCCATAGCGCCTGCGCGGCCCCGCCCCAGATCCGCCGAGGCACAGCCCTCGGCCCATAGAGTCCAAGCCGTCCCGCTTGGTAGAGAGGGTGTGGTCCTGCTGAGGCTCTCCCCGCCACTACTTAGCCTGGGGCTCGCCTCTATAGGCGCCTAATCGATTCCACCAGGTCCCCGCCTCCGAACGCAAGATTAGTCTGTGGAGTGTCCTTGTCGGGGTAGAGCTTCCCCGGCTGTTTTCCGCTTCCGATTCCGCTGCTGATGTCTAAGAGGTTGTGCATCTCTGCTTGAACGCTACCTGGGCTTCTTCAGGACAAAGTGTACTGATGGCAGACAAAAACAAAACCAATTCTTCCTAAATTTTGCTTGGTGAACCAGTGAATGTATTGGGATTATTTACAGAGCTAAGAATGACTGAAGTAATTACAACATTGAAAAGCCTACCCAATGGGGTTAATGACTTGTCTGCACGATTTGAAGGCAGTTCCATCTGTCTCCGCAACAATTGCTAACTGCTTTAGTAACTTTGGGAAGGGGCTTTGTGAATATTATTTTTTTGTTTGTTTGTTTGGTTGGTTTGGTTTTGGTTTTGGTTTTTCGAGACAGGGTTTCTCTGTGTAACCGAACCCTGGCTGTCCTGGAACTCGCTTTCTAGACCAGACTGGCCTCGAACTTACAGAGATCATCCTGCCTCTACCTCTCAAGTGCTAGGATTAAAAGCGTGTGACACCACACCTGTCATGGATAGTCTTAAATTAAAAGTTTGGTGAACTTTCTGATTCTCATCTCCTCCTCTGCCTCCAAGAGAGAATGTTTCCATCTACAGGAAAGGGAACACTGTATAACATTTCACTTCTTTCTATGGCCCGTATTTCTGCACCACTTGGATAATGCTCCCTGAGCCTTGGAAGGGGTCACATAGAACTCTGATTACTTTCTTTCACTTATGGTTGGGCATTGGGCCACGATGCCATAGGAATAGGTACTTATTTACAGATGTTTGGCTGGTTCTGAGTCTCATTAACTACCACTGGCTTCAAAAAGAACAGCAGCCGTAACATGTGGGTAAGAAATACAAGTGTTTTACGGGCATGTCTGTTCATTTAACAAAACAATAGTACTCTCCCCACCAGAGCCTATGACCTCCAACCACAAGTTTTTGCCAGTTTTATAGTTACAAACATGGGTTCCTTCCTGGGGAGCCTTAAATCCATCAGAAAGTGTCATCTACATTCATCCCAGTTTGCCATTATTGCACCAGCAGACACCCCTTGCCCGGCATGGTATGTAATGAAATTCATAGCCAAACAGGACGACTGGCAATAATTCTCCCTCTGCAGTGTGGGTTCCTCCTCAGTTTTGGCCTAATTTCTCCATGTCCTGCAATATATGTGTTTTCATCTAATTTAGTCATGCAACCAACATTAGTGGAAATTGCCTTTCTGGTTTCTGGGTTTCGTTGGCAAGCACCTTGTAGGGACATAACCTGCCCTTGACTGTGTTCTTTCAATAACCCTACAGCTTCTGGGGACGTTTTTCTAACCATGCAATGTCTTTTCTTTACTGTTGCTGTGCTGTTCTTCCAGATGCATCTCCAAGACACCTGATGGCTAGCACTATGACATATATGTAATAAAACCCTCTCACAGAAGATGGGCAGAATCACTGAGTTCCTGCCATTCCAAGCAAGTGCCAGTTGAGTTTGAGATTAAGCAGCAGAAGGGATTCTGTAACATTAGCAATGTACATTAGCAATGTACAGTACAAGACAAAACAGCTGGAATATTGAGTGCTCAGCCCTAAATGGGACATCTATAACACTCCCACCCCCAGCAAGGCTTAGGAAATATCTTAGAAGAGGGGCCAGAAAGAATGTTAGAGCTGAGGGAGGGTGGGCGAGGGCATTGTAAAATGCTGTCTTTTGGGCATGGCATGGCCGTTGGTCTCATGAGTTCACAGCAGCTGAGGTTACCTGTACAAACCTACAAAATAAGACCAAGCCAGTTAACATTCCAGCATGGATGGGGAGGGACTCCTGTGGTTCCACCCTGTCTAGGGAGTTATTGGCAACTGATGGCTACTGGGGAAAGAGGTGTCATGGTCCTAAACCCATTCAGAGTAGGCAGGACTTCGGATGAGGATGAGGATGGTGGTGGTGGTGGGAAGAGGAAGTCTTGGAGGAGTACAGAAGGAGTGGTAGAAGTGGGTAGATTCCATGTATATTATATACTTATATGAATTTTAAAATAAAGCTGAATATGGTGATACACACCTTTAATCCCAGCACTGGGGGAGCAGAGCAGAGGCAGGCAGGGTTTTTTTTGTTGTTGTTGTTTGGTTGGATTTTTTGTTTGTTTGTTTATTTGGTTTTTTGCGACAGGGTTTCTCTGTAGCTTTGGAGCCTGCCCTGGAGCTAGCTCTTGTAGACCAGGCTGGTCTCGAACTCACAGAAATCTGCCTGCCTCTGCCTCCCGAGTGCTGGAATTAAAGGCGTGTGCCACGGCCACCCAGCAGAGGCAGGCAGATCTAAATAGTAAGTTCCAGGACAGCTAGAATTATGTAGTGAGCTCCTGTCTCCAAAAAAAAGTATAGAGTGTCATACAGGATACAGGTGAGTCTTCAAAGTCGCAGGACGCTGATATGAGTCTAGTGCAGCCATAGCTTCATTTGTGTGTTTCCCTTTTCTGGCCCTCACCTTTGAAGGCAGCCACAGATATGCCTTGGTCCCTTATGCAGAAATCACTGCACAGGTCACAGAAGAAATCTCAAGTTTAATTAATATAAAACTTAAGTGGCGTCACCATAAAGGCACATGCTTCTGGGTAACAATATAACAGTTGTTAGCCCTTGTTCTTCTTGAACAGTAAAATGCATTTCTTTCCTCCTAACTCATCCACCCAGTTATGAACGCCCAAGTCATTGGACACATATTGTTATATTCAGAACAGGTACCATATTTCCACATGGACCTTTGTTGGCAACAGCTGTGTCTCTTGGTTAGAGACTGTTACCAAGTGCACTAGAAATGCTTATCCTGAGGAGATTAAGTGGGAAGTTTCAGATCCCTGTCCCCTGCTCTGATCTCTGCATGCTGAAACTCTAAAGCCAGTCCTGGAACTCCCTGCACAGGACCCCTCTAACCCTGGCCTGCAGAAAGGCTGGAGGAGAGAGAATTCCCAGGCATGGTCTGCAAGGGAGTCTTCCAGGGAGACTGGCCAGTTTGCTTCTGCTTGGAGGCTGCTGGCCTGAGGCTAAATCCATGATGGGACCTGGCCAGCTCTTTCCCTTGAGGTTGAGTCTCAAAATCATACTGCTGAAGGCTCCCACAAAAGGAGTCACTGAATCCTATCTGAAGGGAATCCCACCCTGCCATCCTCTTTTCTCCTCCAATATTCCCCTCTGCTCATAAGTTCTTATTCCCAAGAGCAGGGCCCAGAGCGGAGATCCTCCAGATGTGGATATGTGTATGACCGAGCCATCAGGCATTCTTTGGTCCCCTTGACAAACACCTAGTGTTTAGGGACATTCTTGCTTGTGGCCCTTCCAATCCTCACCAGTCAGACAACTAGGTAAACCATTTTCTTCCCATTGATGTTTCTGGTCTTCAGCCCCAGGAACCGGCGATTGTTTTTCTCTGGCTGCCCATACATCATGTCGACAAAGAATTCAGATTGGTCTTTGTCCCTAGATCGGGAGATGAGAAAGTCAAACGCAGATCTTAGATTATCACACAGGTAGGTTATAGCCTCTGCCTCATCTGATGGCTCCTCATACACAGGCTGCTTCATCTCATCATAGGCAGACAGAATCACCGCCTGAAACAAGTTGATAAAGATGCAGATCATCACCAGCATAAAAGATGATAGAAACAGGACCCCAAGAATCTTGTTGCTGGAAAATTCTGTGTTCTGAAAGGCTGACACGCAGTAGGAGAAGATGGTTTGGGTGGCGTGAATCATGTTGCTGTAATTCCATTCATGCTGACCGAACACCAGGTACCCAAAAGCTACATACATGAAGGAATACATAGATACCACCAAGGCCATGTGGCAGATGCCAGGAAGGGCAGCCTGAATGGCCTTCTGAGCCAGGCGCACATCATAGAAGAATCTGGAATACCTGAGTGTCTTCAGTATGGTCAGGAATAACAAGAAAGCCAAGATGATCCTCATGGAATGATCAAGCTGAGAAACAGCATGGAAGGGGATGAAGGCTCCAGGGTGAGTCAGGTAAAGCTGGACCATGCTGGTGGCCAGGAGGTGCTTCTGGAAGAACAGTACTATCAGCAGAGTAAACATGCACTTTAGAGACAAGTTGAGCAGGTTGTACACACTTCTTAAGTAGGAAGCTCTTTCTTGCATGATGATATAGCCTTCATCCACAACATAAGCACAAAAGAAAATGAAGATGGCTGCATATAGGTAGATTTCTGCCGAAGTTTCTCTGTTGAAATCAGATAGCGAGAAGGAGTACACAGAGAGGCTGGAGTTGACAACCCCTAAAGGAGAGACTTCGAATACGACTGAAACGCTACACATCAGACTGGCATCTGGATTCAGGGTGGTCAGTTCCACAATCACAGCCCATGTCATCTCATCAAGCCAATTCTTTCCCTCAAGTTCCTTGAGCCTCTGTGTGGAATTAAAGATCTGCTCTTCTGGAAAGAAATAGAAGGCATACCCTCCAGATCCATAGGTGTTTAACACGCCATAGGAATGATACACCCATTTCTTCCCAGGAGGCTTGTAAGTAAATCCATCACTGGTTTTGTCTGTAGACCGCTTGCCAGCCTTATTCCAAACACTGGAATAGTGTTTTGTGTCTTCTGGGTCAATGCCATACTGTGGGTGACAATGGATTTCTCCTGCGATGCTTCTCTGCGGAAACTTCTTGGCCACCAGACAAGTTTTGTTGCTAGGTTTGGCCCTCACTTGCCTCATAAGTGGAAGGCCAAGGATTTTGGAGGAGCTGTCTGGAAGGAACGTTGGGTTCAGGTTATTGTGTAACAAAGGCAGGAGCACACTGTTGAGCCATGTGTAGATATCGCCCAGCTTCATCACAGTGGCGAGACCCATGGAGAACTGATGGCCAATGAACTGGTTATAGAAGAAGCTGTCTTTATGGCGCAGTGTGACAATGAGCAGTAGGAGAAGGGTCAGGAATATGAAGTGGGTCACGAGGTAACTCAGGAACAAGAGGGACCTCCTCCTGATCCTCTTCTTCCTCCTGAGTATTTGGATTTTGTCTTCAGTGATGGGCTGGTATATGCTGGAGCTTCGGAGGTAGTCCATGTCCTCGTGGAACTGCTGCATTTCCTCTGGTGACATCTTCGCCTCCTGCAGCCTGATTTCTGTGTAGTGGTACTTGCTGGACCATGAGAGGTTTTTACAGTACTTGGGGTTTTTTGTCCTGGTGCTTGACCACAGTAGAATCTTACATGGTTGTACAAGGAACACAGACTGACAGAAGGAGCAGAAAGATGCAAAGAGCCACTCTACTGACTTGTCATAGCCGTACGTCAGGCCATAAAATACAATAAGGAATGATGATATGCCAGAAGTGACAAACACCAAAAGCCAGGCTATATAAGTACACCACCTGGGCAGGATAATCTGGGTCTTATTTTTAACAGGCTCAGCAGTATCTAGCTGGGTAAAGGAAGCCTTCGAAGACGTGTCTTCACTGTCTGTATTACTGTTACTGAAGTTCCTATTGGACTTCTGGGTGTCTGGGTCCTTGCTGTCTGCTTTCTTACTCTTCTGGGAGGTTTTATAGGCCCTCTTTGAAGGCTTTTCCCTGGGAGCAGATGTGGACCTGGCAGCTGTTTCAGAGAGAGCCTTCACTTCATAGACATGCCATTTGTCCAGTCGCTCTTTCCAGAACACACCTTCCTCTGACATCAGGGGGTGATTCTGAGGTACCACCTTGTCTAGATTCACTCGAGGTTTCTTCTGGGAATAGGTGAAGAAAAAGGTTATCAATATTTGCACGGGGATTGTGATCAACACACTTTCAATTCCTATCATCATTGACCTGATGATACGCCCCTCTCTGGACTCAGTTTGCTCTTTTGTGTTCAGATTGAAAAACATGATATTACAAACGAGAGAGCTTAGCAACATGGCCAAGCAGCAGGACAGCCGCTGGAGCCTGTTGAATGGTTTGGGGACAACGTCGGTGAAAACGGAGAACCACATGTGGTTTTTCCCGAGCTTATGGCTCAAGTCAATTAGGAAGAAGTCTATTCTTCTCAGAGGTTCATTCGGGTCGGTGACAGAAAATGTTGCATCCAAAGTAGTGTCCACAGAGAGCCACCTTCGGCACACAAATAGCCAAATGCGTCTGCTGAAGAGATTTTCTACTTTGATTCGACTTAGGTACCAGCTAGGCGCTTTGCCGTCATTGTCATGCCACACTCGGATGGAATGGATGTCCCCCAAGTCATGCTTTGTTGTTAGGAGGAAAGTGTTGATGCTTCCTCGGTAGAGAGTTCTATAATAGGGATGGCTTAAACAATGCACATCACTGGTACTCTCTGTTCCCATAAGCTGGATAAAGACATTGGCTCTGGTTCCGGACCCCAAGCGACTCCCAGTAAAGATGGTAATCAGGTAGCATATGCTATCAAAAGGATCATTGTCAGGCAGTATTACCACATGGTCCCGAAGATACTGATCCATTACATCCCTGTGCAAGGCCCAGAAAGCCAGAGTAACATACAGGATCATAATGAAGAGCACAGCCAGGAAGGTTGCGGGGTTTTCGTTAAGGTTTCTAATGACCGTTAGCTGCAGATCCACAGGGTTAGGGATCACGATCACCTTAGCAGTCACAAAGTAGGTGTGCAGATGATGGTAGGTCAGCTTGACCGAGGCCAGCTGCCGCCGGCTCCGCCCCACATTCCTGCAGATGCAGTGTACTCTTTTCCATGTGGTCTTCTCACCCAACACACAGGTGCCTTCTCGCCAATCACCCTGGATCCCATACAAGTCCAAACAGTGAACCATGAAGAGAACCATTCTCACTAGCTTGTTAGTGGGCCTAAAGACAAAACGAGGTGCCTGCAGGACCACGGATACATTATACTTGAATGAATGGCTGTGTTGAGCTATGATTCGAAGCAAGGATGATGGCAGACAAACCACTCGGGCCTCCTTGACTGGACAGGTTGGGTCAAACAGGCCACTCCACTTGGCAATGGGCGGGATGTCGTGAGGTACCAGGAAAGTGGCAACCAAATTGGTGGGGGTGACCTTACTGCCTGCATATATCAAGGCCTTGAACAACACTGTCACTTTTGTGACAATTTGAATCAGCACCTCCCCAGTTCTTCTGCTGTCCACCTCAAAGCTAATTCCACCAGTTGTCATCTTTGAAAACCCAGCACCCTCAAGGACTGGTCCCACCATGAGGTTAATGCTCGCAAAGGTCAAGTCTTTTCTAGCCATGTACACTTCTGCTACATCAGGTGTGATCTCTATGACACTACCATTATCTGTGGCTCCTGTCATTCTGAACCCTACCACATCTGAAGAAATGTTTTCCGGGTAAGTTAACCAAGGAAAGGGGTCATTGGTGAACTCACAAAACATCATCGAAACTGGAGCCTTCGAAGGTAGACCAGGAACCCTGCTTGCATTCAGTGTTGCAAGGAGGCAGTTCGGGCAGTGTGTCTCATTTCTGAAGACCCTAGCAACATGCGAATTTTCAGCTTTCTCCACATACATGTTAAAGTTGCTGGTCCTCAGTACTGTGGTTTTGCTCCCTGGCATCTTGTTAGCCAGGATTGTGTCTGATAGCGATTCAACTACAAAGAAAGGGTCTTGGAAGACATAGTAGGGACTGATCAACTTAAGAAGGTTAGACAGACCGGTGAGGATGCCAGTGCCCACAATTTCAGTGTGTCGGGTGTGAATGTGTTTGTTCCTCCGTTGGTAAGTTTGCAGGGCTTGGTTTGCTTGCCACAGCCGTAATGTGGCTCCCTCCGAAAAAGCTTGACTGGAGTTAGAGGCTTTCTGTGTTAATTTGGTGATCACCATCACCACCTGGCAGATCTCATCCAGGGTACTCATGGTGGGCACAAAAGACTGATTGACAAGGTGTTCTAGGAACTGAGCTCTCTCATCTTGGAGCTCCAGCTCCCTTTTTATGTTATTCAAGACAGAAGCCACCACATATATCAAGTAGCCTGCGGGCAGCCAGTCCTGCTTTTGAAGCAGAATAGACAGTGGTGACGTCGGTCCCGTGGTGAAATTGAGCAGCTGTTGTAAAACGGTCTTCGGGGAGTCCCTGACAGTTGGCACCAGTACAGTGGCTTGCAAAGTCACCTGAGTAAAAGTCCCTAGCGAGTCATAGACCTGAGCATACAGCTTCAAACTGTAGTGACTCGCCATCACACCAACAGGGAGAAAGAAGGCAGGTGTTGTGGACTGTGTCCCTAAATACGCAATGGTCCCTAGTGTATTCTCTTCTACTGAACTGATTTCGCCAGTGCTCTCCAACTCAGCTACTATTATCTTATACGTAAGGGGGAGGTTCTTATCCTTAAAATCACTACATTCAACAACAAACTTAGTAACCATTGAAATCCCTTTCGCTGGATTGATCTTGCACTTGCCAACTTGGGGGCCATGGTTAATGACAAAGGGGTGTATCAAATTCAACGTTGCACCACTCCAAGATATTAGATCCAGAGAAACCAAAAATCTGTGTTCCAAAAAATTCCTAAAGGCAAATGCTTTTATAGATAAATAAGTCCCATTCCTTCTGGTGACAGCTTGCCCTGCCCAGTCAAACATCACTTCATGACCTGACCGAGACAAAATGGACCAGCTATAGAAATCTTGGCTGGCACAACCTGTACAATCCAGAAACAGAGAGAATCTGTCTGATACGATTAAGGTGGAGCCACAATTTTCTATGCATGAAATGAGCGCGGTAGGCGGGAGTCCTTTAAGCACCCGCACGGTTTTATCTGCAAACGCAGTTCTGTTTTGTTTCCATACTGCCATTCTGAAGTAATACGCGCTGTTACCTCTAAGAGTTTCTGGTGGGATGGTTAGTACCGGGCCCACTGCCCAAGGCCAGTTCAATGTATCCTGCTCTGGGTGACAGACATCCTGCTTGGTCACTGGTACGTAATTGTCACCATAGTATATAGGGTTTGTGGTACAGTACCAAAAAAATTGGAGCCCCTCTGTGGGGATGTCTGCCTCTGGGTCATAGGACATGTTTCCATTCAGGATCAGTTTATCAGAGAAATTCATAGTCACGCTGGCAGTTGCGGGAAGAAGAATCGCCGTCAGGGGACGTTTTATAACCCAAATGTAGATACTATCCGAGTCTGTCAGCGGGGGCAAGGTGGGGTCCCACCTGTTGATGGACAGCGTGAAGTTAAACACATACACCCCGTAAGACAGGGCTAATTTGGGGATGTGGATGGAGGAAAACTTCATCACCCGCACCTGCGGCAGGCGCACAGGTCGGTTCCAGTCAGGCGTGTCGTTCACAGAGGCCACCAAAAAGTACAACCAATTCTTGCGAATGATCATGGCTTCAGGGCAGTCCCAGAGCATGGTGACATTGAGGGTCACTTCCTCTTTCCTGCTCAGGATGAGGGGAGCATGCTGGTCTTTCCTGTTGATCTTCACCTGCTGAATGGTACAGATAGTCGTCTGGCAGGACACCATAGCCGTGGAGGCTGCAGCGTCCGAGGAGTTGACTTTCAGGACACGCGCAGCTGCGCCCGAGGGACACCTATGGGTCAGCGTAGGGCCCGCGCGGAGCGGGGCTGTGCGCGAGGACAGGCCACCGGTGCCACCACCCAGGACGCTGCTCTCCTCGTCTTGCCCCAGCCCCGGGGCGCCCCTGAGCACGCCCGGCAGCCCGCGAGGGCTGGGGGATGGCGGCAGGCGGCCCAGGCCCAGGCCCAGTCCCAGGAGCAGCAGCACGGGGCCCGGCCACATGGCTCCCCCAGGAGCTGCGGGACCGCGGGGGCGCAACGGCCGTGACGCTGGGCTGGGCCGCGAGCGCACCGGGAGGGGCCGGGCGCGTAGCGGGCCGCGGGGCACCGTGCCCCGCAACACTAGAATAAGGCGGTCCACGGAGCATCTGGGGCTCAGACGCCACAAGGCAATGAGTTCCCAGGAGGAGTGGACTTTCAGGGACTGCAGATTTCCAGGGCTTAGTGAGTTTCAAGAAGAGTGTGTTCCCAGGGGCGGTGGGTACCAAAGGGCAGTAGGTTCCCAGGAACAGTGGCGTTTCAGGATCATCAAAGGTCTCAGGACCAAGGAGATGCACAGAACACTGCGCCGTGGGAAGTCACAGAACAGTGGGGGAGTGGGTCTCGGGGAGTCTCAGGAACAAGGAGGATCGTAGAGCTTTTGGGACCAGGGCTATATCACAGGACACTGGGACGTTAAGGGCAATGACATTTCCAGAAAGGCAGAGGCAAGGTAGGTCACTATGCGCTGGCCAGCAGCCTGGCTCAAGACGGCTTCCCACTGCTTCTTTTCTTCTCACACTGGTGTAGGCTCCAGGATCAGGGCTTGCTAAATGAGGTTAATCCCGCTCCCCGCCCCCACCTCTTTTCTTCTTTTTAAAACTGGACACACCAAAAAAGCTTCTTAGCAGAAATTCCGCTCCCACGGGAAAACCAGTTCCAAAATAATGTAATTGGGAAGGCTTTGCCAGCGCTTCAGCTCAGTCTGGGGACATTTGACATTTGTTCTTGTTTTGTTTTGCTTCTTCCCTCCACTTTTAAATGCATTGTTTATGTATTTGTTTGCTTGTTTGTTTGAGACAGTGTCATCCCAGGAACCAACTGAATGAAGATCCTCCTGCGTCGGCCTCCTCAGTGCTAGGATCACAGGAGTGTGTTCTAACCTAGCTAAAAATAACTATGTGGTTTAAGGGGGAGAAGGTTACTGGAGATAAAACCTAAGGTCTCTGGGAATGATAGACAGGGGCTGTATCCCTGAATCCTAACAAGAAACCTTTGGGGGCATTTCTTCTTCTTCTTCTTCTTCTTCTTCTTCTTCTTCTTCTTCTTCTTCTTCTTCTTCT
>JAQHUG010000146.1:2454161-2481477 GCA_028555095.1 Dicrostonyx torquatus | reverse complement strand
TCTTCTTCTTCCCCTTCTCCTTCTCCTCCTTCTACTTCTCCTCCTCCTCTTCTTCTTTCTCCTCCTCCTCTTTCTCCTCCTTCTCTTCTTCCTCCTCCTCCTTCTCCTCCTTCTTCTTTCTCCTCCTCCTCCTTCCTCTGCTTCTCCTCCTCCCCTTTATCAAAGGTCTTCAAAACTATAAATTCCCTACTACACAGTATTTAAATACATCCTACATGCTTATTGTATTTTTGTCACCTTTCTGTTGTGTCTAGTTCCCCTGGTGTTTTATTTGTACCCATGAATTAATTATACCAAAGGATGCTGTTAGTTGCAAACATTGGGGGTTTCTGCAGAAATCTTTTGCTTATTAATTTCTAATTAACTCTGCTATAATTAGAGAGTAGATTCAGGATGATATAGTCTTTTAAATATAGAACTTGCCTTAATGGCCACTCTGGAGTCCCACTTGGTATATATGTTCCATGTGAACTTAAAAATGAATGTGTATGCTGTTGTTAGGGTTGAACCTAGGACCTTATTCATGCTCCCCAGGCCCTCTAAACTGAACTAAAAAACAAACCTGTTTTTATTTTGATACAGGCTCTTACTAAGTTTCTCATGCTGGCCTTGAACCTGTGATATGCCTACCTAAGCCTTCTGAGTAGCTGGCTTGCACTACCAGGTTCAGCTTAAAGGATAATACTATAATTTAGAAACTGATTGTATGCAGGCAGTTGGTAGTGGTACTCCCATCTTTGATGTCCTTCCTGAGGTTTTGGCCAGTGTTGTAATTTTTAAGTGAAGTTAATTTCCTACCTGAGGAATGGAAATTTCTATTTCACACTTTCCTTCTGACATTTCTCACTGTGCAGTTTGGGGACTCTGTTGTAGCTTTGTGTTGATGTCTTCCTGATAGATTGCTCCTCCTGTCACTGTGAAATGTGTCGTTCTGGTAACAAGCTTTGTCTTGAATCTGTTTTATCTAAGCAGCCAATAGACCTTCTTACTTCCTATGTGGTGATATTTTTCATTTGGCTTCCATTTGATAGAGGTTTGTCTCTCTTTGTACTCAGTCACTGTTGGCTTGTCATTGAAATTTTTTAAAAGATCACCATCGGACTGGAGAGATGGTTCAGAGGTTAAGAGAACTGACTGCTGTTCCAGAGGTCCTGAATTCAATTCCCAGCAACCACATGGTGGCTCACACCCATCTATAATGAGTTCTGGTACCCAGAACACTATATACTTAATAAATAAATTAAAAAAAATATTTTAAAAAAAGATCACCATCTATTGTCACTTCTGATAAATGTCATTATTGACTCTTAATGTTTTTCCTTCTCTTCTTTACATGCTTTATTTGTGTATGTGTGTGCACATACATGTATGTGCACAGTGCATATATGGAGGTCAGAGGACAACTTACAGAAGTCAGTTCTCTCTTTTCACAGTGTGAGTCCAGAGGACCAAACTCAGGTTGTCAGGTTGGGTAATAAACACCTTTAACTGGTGAGCTGTATCATTGGCCCATCCTTGTCTTTTGTGTGCTCCATTAATTCATTTAACACTTTCTCAGATAACCTTTGAGCACCAACATTTTTCTAGGCGCTAGCCTTGGTCCCAATTCTTGGGGTGCTTCCATGACAATGAAGGTGAGCAAAATTAATTAGGCCCTTGAACACTGGACCCTTCTGCCTCTGTTTCACAAGCGCTGGGGAAATTGCATGGAAGGAGCACTGAGATGCCTGAGGGGGTCATGTGACTTGCTGTTGGTTCCAGATTACTGCCAACAGAGTTAGGGAACAAAATTGTCAGCTAGTTCATGCTGCCAAGAACAGGCATAACCGTGGGCATTTGACCTATATTGGAAAAGTTCATCCAGGAAAAGTTCCCAAGGCATTCTACTTAATTTATTAATGTAGACCACATAATGAGACCTCTTTTTGTAAATTATCATTCTGAAATAAGGAGGGTGAGAATTTAAATATCATATGCTCTTCTGAAACCTGGCGTGTTTGATTATCTAAAACTTGCTTGTCACAACAGACTCTAAAACTAATGGGGCAATGGTGGCTCACGCCTTTAACCCCAGCACTTGGGAGGCAGAGGCAGGCGATCTCTGTGAGTTCAAGGCCAGCCTGGTCTACAGAGTGAGTTCCAGCACAAGAGCTATTACCCAGAGAAACCCTGTCACTAAAAAAACCAAAACCAAAGAGAGAGGGAGAGCCAAAACCGAGACAATATCTGAACTATCTCCTAAGTCCGAAACATCTAACTCTGTGTCGTAAAACCTGTGATGCAGGATGCGAGGGTGATCTGGCTGCGACATCTGTCTCCCCAGTAATCGCCAGGGTTGAGTCGGCTGATCGAGGCCAGTCAGGTCTATAGAATGAGAGAGTGCATGAATCTCAGAAGAGAGTTTGCACATTCCACTCCCTGGCCCTCATATGTCTGTAACAATATCATAATGGAAAATGCACTTAGTCCAACTTCAAAAGTCCCCGCCTTCTATCACAGTCTCAACAATATTTAGAAGTTCAAAGTCTCTTCTGAGATTCATGTTACCTCTTAACTGTAAAACCAAAATAAAAAACAGATTACTGGGCTGGAGAGATGGCTCAGTGGTTAAGAGCATTGCCTGCTCTTCCAAAGGTCCTGAGTTCAATTCCCGGCAACCACATGGTGGCTCACAACCATCTGTAATGAGGTCTGGTGCCCTCTTCTGGCCTGCAGATATACACACAGACAGAATATTGTATACATAATAAATAAATACATAAATAAAAAAAGATTACTTATCTCCAACATATAATGGCACAAGATATACATTATTGTTCCAAAATGTAGGGAAGGAGAATCGTGAGAAAATACTGGACCAAAGTAAGACCTAAAACCAGATGGACAAACTCCAAACTCTGCATCTCTATGTCTGAGGTCGAAATTCTCTTCAGATCTTCAACTCCTTTCAGTTTTGTTGACTGCAACACACTTCTTTCTCTGAGGCTGGTTTCACTCCCTGTTAGCAGCTCTCCTTGTCACGTATCCCAATGGCCCTAGCATCTCCAACACCTTGGGTTCTCCAAGGCAATCCAAGCTTCAGCTTCACAGCCTCACGAAATTTTCTCTCTAGGCCTCCATTCATGAACACCCCCTAACACATGCCTGACCTCATCAGCTTTCCCTAGATGTAGAGGAAGATTCCATAGCCCCTTTCTTCGATCCTTAACTCTAAAGCCAGAAACAGGTGGTGAAAACTGCCAAGTTCTGCTGCTTGCTGGGGCTGGAACATGGCCCCCTCGTTCAATTAATCTTCACGAGCTTTCTGGTTTTGATGGCTATCTTCACTGCGTAAGCTTGACTATCTTGGAACTTGCTCTGTAGATCAGGCTGACCTCAAACTCAGAGATCCATCAGCCTCTGCCTTCCCAGTGCTGGGATTAAAGATTTGCTCTACCGTACCCCATTCTAAACTTTTCTTTAGTTCCTTTTCACAAGTTGTTCCATTTCTTTTTTTTTTTTTTTTTTTCGAGACAGGGTTTCTCTGTGGCTTTGGAGCCCGTCCTGGAACTAGCCCTTATAGCCCAGCCTGGTCTCAAACTCACAAAGATCCGCCTGCCTCTGCCTCCCGAGTGCTGGGATTAAAGGTATGCGCCACCACCGCCCGGCTCTGTTCCATTTCTTAATCTGTTTATTTCCTTGAACACACGGTTTAGCTCTATTCTGCTTCCTGATGTCTCTTTTCTCAATCTGTACATTTTTATTTGCTCAGCTTGCTCCTTTTCATTATAAATCTTCAGATTTAACATTGATAACCACATGACAGAGTCTATACTAGGCTGCTTTGAGATTTCCTCTGCCAACAGAATTAATCCAAAACTTTTCACTTTAGCCTCAGGCAGACTATTCAGACAGGAGCAAAAAGCAGCCGCATTCTCACCAAAATATCACAAGACCAGTCTCTAGGCCACATACTAACATTCTTCTCCTCTGAAACCTCTTGATCTCCACAGTTCAAATCATTCTCAGCACCACTGTCTTCCATGCTCCTACTAGTATGGCCCATTAAGCAGTGCTTAAAGCATTCCACTGCTTTCCTAACCCAAACTACTAAAGTTCAAATTCCTCTAAACAAAAACATTGTCAGGTCTATCACAGCAGTATTCCAGCCCATGGTACTTAGTTAACTTCTGTCTTAGTTAGGATTTCCTACACAAAGGCCATACCACTCCAACAAGATCATTCCCTTATGGGGGCCATTTTCTTTCAAACCACCACACACATCCACAGAAGAACATATCTTTTGGGACAACCTGAAATCTGTGCATTGGGTCATGATCATGCACATTTGGCTCAAGGACAAACTATCTCTTATTCCCTTTGAAGTGACAACTGAGCTTTTTAATGAACATGAGGGGGGCCTCATGATGAGGTTGGTGATGTTATAAGAAGATTCTTCCTGTTTCACTCTCTGGGGCCATCTGCAAAATTAGAAGTAGGTCCTCGTCAAGACCATTACCTTGCTGGGTCTCTTGGACTTTCAGTCTTCAGAATGCGAGGCATAAAACTTTGCTTTATTAAAACAAAGATTAAAAGTGCCTGGCAATTTTCCTTCCCAGTAATTGACAGGTAATCAACAGTAAGTCTCTGACTTTATTCTACATTAACTTCTCCCTACCCCTGCTCTGGCTTTTGCTGGTTCCTCAGGTCACCTCTGTCCATCCAAGTGGAAATGAATCCGGAGGGCACCTGTATCACTGATGCCATTGGGCTGCACATCCCTGAACCTGGCTCCTCCTTGAGGACTTGGTTTTAGGTGTTTCCAAGGGTCTCATTCTCACCTGGGGTCCCTCAATTAACCAGGACTTCTCTAGATATTCTTCAGCCCTGGGTTTGTAGAATTTTGGCCAGTCTACCCTCATGGTCAAGGCTATATCAAGGCTAGAGTAAACATGAACACCCTTGGTACTCTGCCCTACTGGGAGGATGCCCTTCTCACCACAGCTCTGCTCCTGCGCATGCCTTAGAGCTGCTGCCACATAAGACACCAGTTTATGGGCTCATAGGTGCAGGCCAAAGGGTTTCAGGAAGTTCCTGCTATCCGGTGAGGAGGGGGAAGGGGGCATCATGCTGGCATTTCCAGTGTTCAGAGACACCCTCTGTTTCCTCTACAGCCCCTATGCCTGAAGCAAGCAAGGAGACCCAGGCCCTCAATGGCCTCTATAGAGGCTTCCTTGACCTTCTAATGTTGCAGGATATTTGACCGCACTGTGAACCTTGAGATTGCATTATTTACTGGAAAAACCGGTTTCTAGTTGTTGTGTAGCTCAGCCCTAGCACTCACCTTTAAGCCAATGGTGTTCTGCATATTGTAAACAGGATTAAATAAAGTCAACTCTAGGCCCAGAGGCAGAGCAAGCAAACAGTTGAGAGAAAGTGAACAAGGAAAAAAACCATAAAGAATAAAAGGCAGTCAGGAAGATGTATAGAGAGATGCATAGGAAGTAGAAGGGAGAGACATTCAGTTTGAGGATATTTTGTTTGAGAAGGCAAAGGAGAGAGGGAATTGGGGGGGCATCAGCTGAGGTGGAAGGTGAGCTGGGTGCTTTCTCTTCTTCTCTGAGTTAGCAGGGTTTCACCCCAGCATCTGACTCCCGAGTTCTATTGGTAAAATCAAACAATTGAGATTTAGTCAAAAACAACACCCTTACATCTTTTATTTTTTTACATATATTTGTTTCTTTGTTTGTTTGATGGGGGGCAGGCACATACATGCATATGTGGAGATGAGAGGGCAGCTTGCCGGAGCTGAATTCTAAGAATTAAATTTAGTTTATCCTTCTTGACAGCAAGCACCCTGCCCTCTGAGCCCCCTCCCTCACCCCATTAGTTTGCTCATGGTATTTTGGAGCCTCCTGGTTGTGCAGGAATGAAATGCTAATGATTTGGATTATGGGCCACTCCAGCTTCACTGGAGGCCAGCAGTCTCCAGATTCTTCTCTAAAGTGATGATCTGTTTGACACCAGCCTGTGGAGAATAAGAAGGGTGCAGGGAACCCAGCTCAGGTGCAAGATTCAAGGGTGATGTGGCACAAAAACCTCATTCATCAAGACAGCATCTTTATTTGAGTGATAATCACATCAAGTGACCCATTCATTCAGAAGGGTAAAGCTACATGGTATTAAATACATATTCAAGGTTTTGCAGCCAAATATCTTGTCACCCCAAAGAAAACCCCACCATCACTGGCAGTGGTTGCTTATCCTCCCCTGCCCCGGCCTCCAGCAGTATGCCTTCTGTTTCTACCAATCTGCTATTCTGTATGTTTAACATATACCTGATGATGATGATGGTGATGGTGACAATGATGATGGTGATAACGATGATGATGATGGTGATGATGATGATGATGATGATGATGACGTTGATGCTGCTGATGCTGATCGTTGTATGTTTCCTTTTGTGTCTGACTTCTTTCACTTAACTACAGCAATGTGAACCTCCTTATAAACTCTGCAGAAGCCAACTGTGTGTCTTTTTTTGGGAGATGTCCATTCAAATCCTCCACTTGCCTCTTTTTTTTTTCCTTCCTTTGCCAGTTTCTCACTTGGATTTTTAACACTTTCCTGTTGAGTTGTCAGAATTATTCTTTAAAGATTCACTATTATTTATGTATATGTGTGTGTGCCTTCCTGAGTTTATGTGCACCATATGCATGCGGGTGCCCATAGAGGTCAAACAACATTGGGTCTCCAGGTTAGAATTACAGTTTTGAGCACTTGGTGTGGCTGCTGGGAATCAAACCTGGGTCCTCTACAAGAGCAGCAAGTGCTGTTAACTATTGAGCCATCTCTCCAGTCCCAAGATTCTTCACAGATCCTGGATACTAGGCCCTTATCTAACAGATGATTTGCTAGCGTTTTCTCCCTTTCTGCAGTTTAATCATTCTTTTCCTGACAGTGCCCTTGAATTAAGAAAATATGCTAATTTAGTGACGTTCAACTGATCCATTTTGTTAGTGGTCGATGTGTCAGTGCTGTGTCTAGTAGTCCACTGTCAAATCCAAAGACATTAGAATTACCGCCACATGTTTGCTGTCAAGAATGGTATCGATACAGCAGCACCAGGTCCAAGATGGCGGCCAGCAGGAGGCTGATGAAGGAGCTTGAAGAGATTCGCAAATGTGGAATGAAACACTTCCGTAATATCCAGGTTGATGAAGCTAATTTATTGACTTGTCAAGGGCTTATTGTTCCTGACAACCCTCCGTATGACAAGGGGGCCTTCAGAATTGAAATCAACTTTCCAGCAGAGTATCCATCCAAACCACCCAAGATCACATTTAAAACCAAGATCTGCCACCCTAACATTGATGAGAAGCGGCAGGTCTGTCTGCCGGTATTTAGTGCTGAAAACTGGAAGCCAGCCACCAAAGCCGACCAAGTAATCCAGTCCCTCATAGCACTGGTGAATGACCCCCAGCCTGAGCACCCACTCCGGGCTGACCTAGCTGAAGAATACTCTAAGTACTGTAAAAAATTCTGTAAGAATGCTGAAGAGTTTACAAAGAAATATGGGGAAAATACGACCTGTGGACTAAAATCTGCCATGAGTGATTCCTGCAAGTTTGAGCAGAGCCCCCCCCCCCCCGAGCAGTGCATTCAGATACCCCGCGAATCAGGACTCTGGAAAATTGACACATGCCACCACCTGGCATCCGCTTATGGTAGTTATTAACTTTCTACAGTTTTCTTAATCAAAAGTGGTCTAGGTAACCTGTAAGAAGGATTAAAAAGTTCAGATGTTCTAAAAAAAAGAAAGAAAGAAAGAAAGAAAGAAAGAAAGAAAGAAAGAAAGAAAAGAAAAAAGAATGGTATCCATGCCAGCTGGGGCGGCACAAAACTTTAATCCCAGCACTTTGGATGCAGAGGCAGGTGGATCGCTGTGAGTTCAAGACCAAACTGATCTACGTGGCGAAAATGTCTTTAAAAAGGAGGAGGGGTATCTTTTCAGCACTTATAAAAAACAGTATTTTAATTTATTTCTGAAAGTGAACAGTAATGCAGAAAATCTGACAAAAAAAAACCCCAACATTTTAAAACAAAGATGGATCTGCCTCTGCACCGTCCTTGTTCACCCGACTCCCACACACTGGCAAGAAACTACAGGGAACAAAGGGGACTGTATTATTCTTCAGACTCCATAGCAGAGAGGGAACTGTCCCAGGGCAGCAGCGGAGTGACTGGTGAAGCTTGTCACTGAGCTGCGAGTGTCTGACACTGACAGGTGGGGGAAGGCTACCTAGAACTTACAAGTAACAACCAGGCCTGGTGGGACAGATCTGTAACACTGTCAGGCATTATAGGCAAGTAATATAACAATTCTAAGCAATAGTATCTAAGTTCAAAACCCACCTAAACAATAAAGCTGATCTCAGACCAGCTTGGGCAATTTAGTGAGATCCTAATTCAAAGCTGGCAGGCACACACACACACACACACACACACACACACAAAAACAAACAAACAAACAAACAAACAAACAAAAAAAAAAACCATGTGTCAGTGGTACACTTCTTGACTAAGGTGCATGAGGCTCCAGGCACTGGGCCGGGGCTCCCAAGCCTCCCGAGAGCCTCTGACCTAGTGAAGGAGGCTCCGGGCCGGGAGAGGCTGGATCACGGACACCCACATCATTAGATGGCCACGAGACATTAAAGCTCAAATCTGAGCTGGGCGCCTCTAGTCAGATCGGGTTTGGTAGCAGGGACTGCAGCCACCATTCTAGTTCTGAGCAGCGCAGCTGGGGAATATGTCCAGGGCTCTCAGGTGTGTCCTCCCATTCCCCCACCCCCTCCTCCACACCCACCCCCGGTTTCTGGGGCGGGCAGGTCTGGGCCCTGAGCTGGACACGTGCATCCGAAGCCACCAGTGAGAGAACAGGGGAGCGCGGCCGCCCTCGCTCCGCCCTTGCTCCGCCCCCTTCGACAATCAACAGCACTCTCACCTTTCCGGAAGGCCTCAGGGACTTCCAAGAGCCTTGACCGGGTGGCACTCATTCTGCAGACCAAAACCACAACCATGTCACTGCGAGACTGCCAGGTATGCGCACCCCCTCGTCTGGGTCCTCTTGGGTCCAGGAGTTGGCCCAGCAGTCGGGAGCAAACCTGCAGGTCAGGCAGGGAACCTGGTCTTGAGCGCGCTGTTCCTATGCAGTTGAGGGTGGAGCGGACTACGGAGTGGTTCCCAGTCAGGGCATCTGTGAAAGCTCAAGGCGCTGGCTTTGGCTTCAAGAAGCATTTCATATGTAGCCCCCACCCAGGGCCGGGACCTTGAGCACATTTTTCAGATGAAGACGAAGATCGGAGCAGCACAGCCACCTAATTTCCAAGTCCTGGGAGGTGCAGTCCTTTGCTGACCAGGACCAAAGGTCATGTCCCACGCCCTCGGGAGACACTGGCAGTGTGCACCCTGACAGTCAGGTCCCTGAGGGCAGCTATTATAATCTGAAGGATTTCCAAGACTCCTCCCACACGATGTTGGCAGGTGACAAGTCAGACATCCTTCGAGATACACACCTAGGCCCAGGCTTCCCATCACTCCTGCTAATGCGACTCCATTTACTGTCTCCCATTTACTGAGTGACACTTGAACTCACTTCACTGGGCCCACTTAGATATCTTACAGAGGGGTGACCAAGGGGCTGGGGACTCAGCTTAGTAAACCCCTGGTGTTCCTTCCCTGTTGTGCAGGCATGGAAGGAAGCCGGTCTCCCACTCTCAACCACAAGCAATGAAGCCTGCAAGCTGTTTGATGCCACCTTGACCCAGGTATGCCCACCAAGAGACTCATGTCCTCCTTGAAGGGTTCTGAGGAGGGCTTTTCGGCTGGTGAATGGTCTGTAAATCCCATTGCAGTAAAGGTCTGCACTCTGCCCCACAGAGGTCCAACTATATGCAGTGTGTCTCTGCCAGCCCCAGTACCCCTATTCCCAAGGTCCCCAGTTCAAGGGTGGACAGCAATGGATACCCCAAGGGGGCCTGAAAATGCTGAACCTCCACAGGTGTCCCACTGTGTCCTGCTGAGGGTTTGTTGTGAGCTCTGCCCCGAAGGCATGGGGTTCTGTCCTGAGGCTCATCTCATATTAGCTGGGCCATTCCCAGGCAGTTCCACACCAATGAAGGATCCTGTAGTTCAGGGTCCTGGAGGCTTATGGGAGACAGGGTCTCGGAAGGAAGGTCCAAGCAGCCTTTTTGCCAGGTGCAATAATGGAGGCGCAGAGAATTGAATTGACTTGAGTCAAGTGTCATCCAGTACATCAGAGGCGGAGTCAATGTGCCTCTGAGTCTGAAGTCACAGAAAGCAAAGGTGGCCTTCCCATCTTCCAGTCTTTGTGTCTCTAACTGCAATGAACATGGGCTGTGGTCTATTTTTCCATTTGAGTCTCATGCTGTGGTCCAGACTGGCCTGGAACTTACAACAAGCTTCCTGACTGAGTCCCTAAATTGTGGGATTATGGATTTGAGCTACCATACCTGGTTTATTGTGGTTATTTTCAAAAGAAATGAAGCAGGAATTGTGAAAGTTGTTATGGTTTAAGTAAAAATAAAATGGTGCTGTCCCCAAGTGGCAGCAGTGGGTAGCAGGCACAAGACCACAGCAGGCCACGAAGGCAGCCAGACCCAGGCAGGGAGTCGTGTGGCAGGTAAAAGACCGAGAGCAGCAAGCCCCAGGCAGGTAGCCCCAGGGTCGCCCATGGACTATAAGGGCCAGTGGGTCCTAGGCAGGAGCTGCATGGTGGGTGAGAGACCAAGATGGATAGGCATGCCATGCAGAGTGAGGTTGGATATTTATCTAGTGAGTTATGGAAGGGGAAAGGGAGAAGAGGAGAAGGGGAAAGAGCAGAGAGAGTTAGAGAAAGGCAAAGAGAGAGAGAGAGAGAGAAAAAACGGGTTGGGGTCGGGGGGAAGCTACGGCAGCAGCTACCTCTCTGGGAGAGAAACAGAAAGGAAGAGAGCTCAGGCTGGAAGCAGAAGGAAAACCTGCCTGCCTCTGCTGTGGACAGGGGAGGGAATGGGTCCAGGGCTCCTATTGATACTGAAGAAGAGGACATGCTGCACCTCATCTCTTGGGAACAACCAGCTTTTCTATAGTTCTTTTCTGACAGTGGGCATCCCCAGCCCTAAGAGGTGTTACCTGGGTAATCATGTGTATTTAATCTCATCCCAGAAGATCAATTATGTTATACCCTCTTTGAATTAGGGTCCAGAAAATGCTCAGTGTTCTAGAAAGAAAAATAATTCCGATCTGGGACTCCCATAGCAGTGAGACCCCAAGTTTGATCTCCAGTACTCGTGACCCCCCCACACAAAAAAATCAGAGTTTAGGTACATGCTTTCATTGATATGGTCTAAGGACTCCATGAGGACAGACTTGTCTTGCATTTCTCATTCCAGTATGTCAAGTGGACCAATGACAAGAGTCTTGGTGGCATCGAGGGCTGCCTGTCAAAGCTCAAGGCAGCAGATCCAACCTTTGGTAAGAGAATAAAGCTCTCCCTAGGTAAAGGAACACCGTTCACATGCTCTGATAGCAGGACTTGCTTGGCTGGGGGGAGGGGCACATTGAGGACAGTGATGGAGCTGACACTTGCACAGGAGAGATGGGGGGAGGGGATGATGATAGCTACTTTTGTGTTTGGAACAGCGGCTGTGCCCATGAGGATACCATTCCTTTAGGAGGCTCTAGATCTTTCTCTAACTATTATCAGTTTGACGTAGAATATCAATTCCACTTCATAGATGAGGAAACCAAGGATCAGTGACAGTGAGACACTTACTTGAGTTCAGCTGGCTCTAAAGCCCAGAATCCTAGAACACAAGAGATTGCTTCTGAAACCTTGGTCAGGGATCTCAGGACTCAGGACATCTCCAGAGCTGGATGGAGATGGAGGACAGAGCCTGGCTCTTGGGCAAGCCTTGGATGTAGTGGGCTGGGGGAGGTCAGTTCAGTACATTTCAGAATCCAAGATGAGTGGCCCAAGGATGGGGCGAGGTTCCTGGCATTTGAGAAGACTTATAAAATGAAGATGGATGTTAGGGACATTTTTAAAAAATATTTATTTATTATGTATACAATATTCTGTCTGTATGTATGTCTGCAGCCCAGAAGAGGGCACCAGACCTCATTACAGATGGTTGTGAGCCACCATGTGGTTGCTGGGAATTGAACTCAGGACCTTTGGAAGAGCAGGCAATGCTCTTAACCACTGAGCCATCTCTCCAGCCCCCTGGGACATTTTTAATACATGCAGCAGCCTAGCATAGCTAAAGCCAAGGGTCTTATTAACCTGACAAGGACAGAATGAGGAGGGACCCCAGGGAAAAGCAGGACAAGCCAAATGTAGCCATAGGGACAGCTGGTGGTCAGGGTGGACTCCGGCTGTAAGCAGGATCCACTAGCTGGGCTAGAGGGTATCCTAGTACTGTGGTTCTTTTTTCCAGGCCAGTGTCAGTGGTTGAGTTCTGCAAATCAGGGGACACCTGCCTTTCTGGAGGTAGGGCTTGAAAGCATGGGTAGGGCCTCGGACCTCACACCTTCAGGACCACCATCCGTACCTCATGTGTGAGGACAGCAAAATTGGATCACGGTCTATGCCCCAGGGCCTCATTGATTCAGCTGCCTGAATGGCATCCCCTGAACATCCCAGGAGGTCTGGGCTGGTTATAGCAATAATACCAGTCAGTGAGCTGGTTTGCAGCTTCTGCCAGGCTTATGAGGGCAGAGAGAAGTATTGCAGACCTCAGGGTTCAACAGAGAGCCCAATTAAAAAAATAACCTTGGTTACTTAGAAGGTGCTGCTGTATCCACTGCCTGCTGAAGGCCAGAGCTGAGATCCAGGTTTTGACAGTGGCGTCACACACAGAAAATCTGTACCCAGCATGTAGAATGTGGGACTGGGCTAGGCTGAGTGACCAGCTGTTTTCCAATCTTCTGTCAGCCATGGGTCATGCCATCGCTAACGGCCTTGTGCTCATTGGCACGGGAAGCTCCGTGAAGCTGGACAAAGACCTGGACCTGGCTGTGAAGACCATGGTGAAGGTTTCCCAAAGCCAGACTCTGACACCTCGGGAGCAACTGCATGTGTCTGCGGTGGAGATGTTTGCCAAGGGGTGAGGAGCCTCCCTGGGCTGGGGATTGGGACTCCAAGCTTGTGCAAGGTGATGACTCAGAGGCTGAGAGTCTCACCAGCCTGCTCTGCCCCAAATTGAATGCTGAATGAAGTATTTAGCAAGGGTTCCAGTGGTTTAGGGCTCAGAATAGCTGTGGTTCGTTTACATGATTGTTATTTTAATCACAACATCTAAGAGTGGGAGAGAGGAGCAAACCTGTTTGCTTCTTGCCCTAAAGGCTGTATTTGTCAGCTTTCTGTTGTTGTAACAAAACACCCAAGACAACACATTTTTTGGTATACAGTTTCAGAGGCACTTACCCCATTACTTGTGCAGCCAAGAAAGTCAAAACGAGACCAAGGTCCTAATGTTCCCTTCATGGGCATGCTTCCAGTGACCAAGTTTAGTATCACCAGGCCCAAACCCTGGAAGGTCGCACCACTCCCCAACGGCACCACAGGCTGCCAGCCTTCAACATACAAGTCTTTAGGGTATGTTCAGAATTCTAATATTGTGTGCATCAGCTCTTTGCCTTCCAGATGGTTCCCTGTCTCCATTCTCACAGTCCTGTCTACCCAGACAGGTGAAATGTTCCTTAGAGTAGATGCCTCAAGCTAATGAGGAGGAGTCTCAGGGCCTTAGACCAAGAAAGTTCCACCCCTTTCTGGTGACTCAGTGAAGATGTAGGGTTCTCTGAGTGCCTCATAGTGTTGGGGCAAATTGTCCTTGGCATTGCTTGCTATACAGGCTTAAGGATCTGAGTTCAGGTGCCCAGCACCCAGTCAAAAAGCCAGGCATGGTGTTCTTTACTGTAACCCGGTTGGGGGCCGGGGAAGTAGAGACAGACAAGCAGATAGATCCCTGGTGCTCATGTCCACCAGTCTGACTGAACTGATAAGATCCAGGTTCAATAAGAGGCTGTGGAACAAGGGGGAGATCAATTGAAAGGGACACCTGATGTTGACCTCTGCCCCCCCTCACTCACACATACATACACCCCAAACCTGTTACCTGTTTTTTTCTTCTTCTTTTAAAGCTTTATTTATTTTTATATTATGTGTCTTGAGTGTTTTTCTTATATGTATGTCTGTGTATCACATGTGTGCCTGGTGCCCAAGGAGATCTGGAGAAGGCACCAGAGCTCGTGGAATTTAAGCTGCAGGTGATTTTAAGCTGTGCTCGGGGCGCCGGGCACTGAACCTGGGGCCTCTGTAAAAGCAGCAAGTGTTATTACCCACTGAGCGTCTCTCCAGTTCCCCTGGTTTTCTTTTTGAAGTTGAATGAGAGGATAAAATTTCCCAATTTATTTTATGAGGGGTTTTTGAATTTTAGGAGTGTAACACTTTTGCTGGGGAAACCTTCCACTAGAGGGAGTGGAGTTGTTAACACTCAGAGGGACCAGAGGAAGCCCTCCCCTGCTGGAACAGAGCTGTTGCATTGGGGAAAGCGTAGCAGCTTACAATGAGGTACAACCTAATGTAGAAAATATATACACAGAAATGTCTATAACTTTTTTTTTTCTGTGCAGTGTTGGGTATGGGCTCCTGAGGCCTGCCTGCTAAGCAAGCTCCAGCTACATCCCTAGCTCTTGATGGAACTTCTTGTTCTTTATTGGAAACGTTTTCTTTCTTTCTTTCTTTCTTTCTTTCTTTCTTTCTTTCTTTCTTTCTTTTTTTTTTTTTTTTTTGGTTTTTCGAGACAGGGTTTCTCTGTGACTTTGGAGCCTGCACTGGAGCTAGCTCTTGTAGACCAGGCTGGTCTTGAACTCACAAAGATCCGCCTGCCTCTGCCTCCTGAGTGCTGGGATTAAAGGCGTGTGCCACCACCGCCCAGCAGAAATGTTTTCTTTTTATGAATACTATTACAATACAAAGTGAAGGGTGTTATCATACTTTGCTCTCCTTCACCACCACCCCTACTGTCTGTCCTCAAGCCCCTGCCCCACTTCCTCCCCCCAAGAATGTCTCTCTGCTTTCATGTCACACATAGTCCATTGCCTTTTCTATTTCCTCCTCCCTTCAGATTGCACCGTTTTTAGTTTAATGACCCATTAAAGCATACAAGCATAACTATAATTTTATATGTATATATATAAAATTTATT
Organism: Dicrostonyx torquatus; assembly: GCA_028555095.1. NCBI lineage: Eukaryota > Metazoa > Chordata > Mammalia > Rodentia > Cricetidae > Dicrostonyx > Dicrostonyx torquatus. The sequence continues at coordinate 2,466,223 of JAQHUG010000146.1, read as the reverse complement.
TTGTGTGCAGGGATGTGTTATAGTGAGTGCACACATGTCTGTGTTGATGAGGTGTACATGTGCCCTTGTGCTCCGAGGTCAGTGGAAGATGTCAAGTGTCCATTCTGCTGCTCTCCATCTTAGTCCCTTGAGACAGGGTCTCTTGCTGAACCTAGAGCTGATGGTCTTTCACTAGACTGGGGGCCAGCAAGCCACAGAAACCCTCCTTTTTCCACCACTTGGGTTACAGGAACATGGCCATGCCTGAATTGTACTCTGCGGCTGGGGATTTGAACTCAGGTCCTCCTGCTTGCACAGCAATCGCTCTTACCCACTGTGCCATCTCTCCAGCCCCAGACCTAATGGCTTAAAGCAGCTCAGGCAGAGAGAGACATAGGATGGCTTTCCACCCCTGTGGATGTGGACTTCATGCTCAGTGTGTTCTTGGCTTGCAGGAACTTCCCCAGAGCTTGTGACCTCTGGGAACAGATCCTCCGGGACCACCCAACAGACATGTTGGCCCTGAAGTTTTCCCATGATGCCTACTTTTACCTGGGCTACCAGGAGCAGATGCGGGATTCTGTGGCTCGTGTTTACCCCTTTTGGACAACTGACACTCCCCTTAACAGGTACATGTCAACAAGAAGCCACATCATCTCATTCTCCAGTTTCTCTCTTCTACTCTAAAGGCATAGGAACTGTATTGGCCCCAGCCGAAAGGTAATGAGACTCCTGCTGCTAATCTAAAAGGCTTCATTTTCTTCATTTGATCTTCATGCCATCCTGTGAATGAGGTAGTACCATTGTGTATCAGTCAGGTAGGATTTGTTGGTGTTGTTGTAGTAACAAGCATCCCTAAGAGTATATTCTCCAAAGCTTAATACCTGTGCTTCATGTCTATCATAGTTTTATTTTTTTTAAAATAAGCTCTGATTCTGTTTCCCAGGTTAACCTCAAATTTATGGCACTTTTATACCTCATCCTCTTGGGTATTGGGATTACAAGTAATGAGTCACCATTCATCTGTACAGGGGCAAGGATTCTCTGGCCATGTCCTTGTCTATTCTCAAGACGGTTAGAACCTGTGGATGCACTAAATGCTGCAAGGAGGAGTGCTCTCCAGAGGGCTGCTTAGGTAGCATCTGGCAAATTCAGAACCTGTAGGGCAGGGTGACAGGCTAGAAATTCCCACAAAAGTCAACTTCCTCTTTGTATCCTCCCGCCACCTGATTGGATGAGACCCACCCACGTTTTTGAGAATGTTTGTCTCTCAAGTACTCACATCTGTAGCTGGAGTTTTCCTGTCCTGACTGCCTGCTCCCAAAAACCAATACAGAGGCTTAATATTACTTAGAAATGCTTGGCCAATTGCTCAGGAATGTTATTAGTAGCTCTTACACTTAAATTAACCCATTTTTTAAAATAAATACATTAAAAAAAATCTACTTATTTATTTATTTATTATGTATACAGTGTCATGTGTGCCTTCTAGCCAGAAGAGGGCACCAGATCTCATTACAGATGGTTGTGAGCCACCATGTGGCTGCTGGGAGATTGAGCTCAGGACCTCTGGAAGATTGGCCAGTGCTCTTAACCTCTGAGCCATCTCTCCATAATCCATATTTCTTATCTATGCTTCTCCGTGTGGCTCATGACTTGTTACCTCATTTTCTACACATTCTTCTTCGAAGGCTGGTTGGTATCTCCTCTGACTCTGCCCTTCATCTCAGTATCCTCAGTTTGATTGTCCCGCCTAACTTTATCCTGCCTTGCTATAGGCCAGTCAGCTTCTTTATTAACCAATAAGAGTAATACATGTTCAGAGTGTACAGAAGGATTATTCCACGACACACATCTGATATAAATACCTTTGTGGTGACCCTTGGAGTGGTACCTGACCACAGGGCCAGGCATCATGATTCAGCCAAATTGATGATTAAACAACTCCCAAGTTAACAGTACCCGACCTACAGTAAGCTCTTGGCAAATGTTTTTGTTTGTTCACTTTTTGAGGTGGGGTTTCTCCGTGTTGCCCTGGCTGGCCTGGAACTAGCTCTGTAGACCAGACTGGTCTTGAACTCACAGAGACCCGCCTGCCTCTGATTCCGAGTGGTAGATATTTTTAAAAGTTATCTGCAAGCCACTGCTCTCCAGTAAAAGCTGCCATTTGCCTGTGTGACAGCAAAAGTGACACCCGAGTCTTAGACAGCAGCTTCTCTTTCACTCACACAGGATAGAGCCCCTCTGTCCCTTGTGGCCAACCATCTTGGGGCTCAGTGCCTGGCTGACTGATGGGAAATGCAAGGGTGTGGTCATTCAGAGTATGTGGGCCACAGTGGAGGGTGCACTGGACAAACTGGGCTGGAATCTGGTGCTGGGAAGTGGTGGGCTGCATGGTGGGTACTCCCAGGCTGGGTGAAGGACAGCGAAACAGAAGCCTGGGAGGAGCTATCCATAGGGCTGAGCTTCCCAGGAAAGTGCCTCTAGACTCTGTCATCCTCTGCGGAGAGACCCTGAATTGATGTGTGAGGAAGTGGATCTTGCTGAGGAGTTGGCCAGCTATGTGGGCAGCATAGGGTTCTGGGACAGGTTACCAGCACTTTGTCTTCCACTGAAGGAAGTTCGAAAGGAAGACTGCTGAGCTCAGCTCCTTCTGGGTTGGGGGCATGAGTCAGTCATTCAGTGCTACCTCTTGCTGAAGGTCTGAGTGGTCAGGGTGTCAGCAAGTAGCTCTACATAGCCTTCTTATGAAGAGGAAAACAGTTATCAAATTGCTACCCACTGCATCTCACCTTGGTTTCATCTGTGAAGCCCCTGTGTCCAAACACAGTCACATACAGGCCCTAGGTGTGTGAACTCCAACCGATCCTGTTGGAGGACTCTATCCCACCTGCTCCTATTCGGATTCCTGAGTACTGAAGTCTTTTCTCTGTTTCCAGCTATGTGAAAGGCATCTATTCTTTTGGACTGATGGAAACCAACCTCTATGACCAGGCACAAAAGCTTGCCAAAGAGGTAAGTGGGCCTTTCTCAAGGGGTGAGGCCCTTCCGCTTACCACCTGAGGTGTCCTCTTGGGAGGGGCTGTTGTTAGGGCAAGCAGCTACCTGTCCATCACTCACTCCTCTAAGCTTCCCAAGGTTCCTGGAGCAGATGAGACAGTGAGACTCGGGGAGGTGGTGGCTTTTACACTTTAGTTACCAGATGGTGGCTCTGTGCTTCTGTGAGTCCCAGTTGGCTCTAGAGCCATAGGGCCCTTCGGGACTGGAGCACTACAGGAGAGTCATGCAAACCTTGATTCTTCCTCCTTGAATTTCACCTTTCCACTGGGTCTGGCCATGACCTGTGAGGCTTGAGGTGGGTGGAGATTTCAAGGGTCAGGACCAGATCATGTTATGCTTTTCCTCCCTGAGTGTGTGTGTGTGTGTGTGTGTGTGTGTGTGTGTGTGAGTCTTTGTCCTGCCCACAGGCTTGTCTCTTAGCCATCACTCATCACTCAGAGTGCTTCCCAGTGGAAAGGGATGGAGCCAGTATGGAGCCTGCTAGATGCTTCAGCCTCAGGCCCTGTGTTCTATATTCTGAAGGGATGTGTTAGCCGATCTGGAGCTCTGGGGACTCCCCTGCAGGTCTGGAAACCAGGGTCAAATGACAAGCCTGGGAGCAAGGTAGCTCAGACTCTGGAAGTCTTTTTCTGCCACCTTTGTCCTTGCAAGAGTGGAAACTAAGGTTCAAGGCAGCATTGCCATGCATAGAGAGTGACTCTTGGTTCAGATTCACAACTGGCACTTGTGATGCCTGCTTCTGCTGATGGTCTCTGCCCACACTGTTAAATACCTTGGTGCACAGACAAGAGAACTGTAACTCAGAGCGAAATTGGGTAGAGCCCTCCCAAGGTAATAAAACTTAGGGGTCAGAGTGGCACGGTGACAAGCTGAATCCAAAGAAAGATGTCCAAGCAGACTCAAGTTTTACAGAAAACAAGATGTGGCAGAATAGTGCCCCACCCATTGCTCTTTTCTGCCCCTTGCTCCAGCTCTCCTGGTACGATAGGCCACATTGACCTTAGCCTCAGCCCCCACAGACTGTTGCTAGATATGAAGAAAAGGCTATGGCTATGTCCCCCAGGTTTCCACAAGGCAAGGGTGGACAGCACCAGGCTCCACTGAACTGCAATGACCTCACAAAGTGACTAAAAGCCCAGCAGGTCAACCTCAGGCATGAGGGGCAGGCAGGGAGTTGGAGTTTCCCAGGGAACCTTGCAAGGGCTCCAGTTGAGTGAGGATGCTGGTCAGAAAGAACAGGACTGAGTCGTATTTCCTAACTGCCCCGTGTGAAAGCAGCATGCTTAGAAGGGCTCCTTAAAGGGATGCTCAGGATGCAACCTGCCACATCTCCAGCTGTCCCAAGGCCTTGCAGACATGCTGTGGGACCCGTCTTCCCACATGGAGTGGACAAGACTGTGAAAGCTGAGGGTCAGGAGCAGGACCGAGAGACTGCTGGGGACATGTTACCAAACCCTTGCTGAGGTTGCCAGGCCAGCACAGAGGCACTGGTAATGCTAGACACCAAGGAAAGCAGGCCTAAAGGACCCATGATTTGGTGTGGGGCTCTGAGTACAAGCCAGTGATGGGGTTGCAGTGAGCCCCAATTCCCTGCTTCATGTCCAGAACTTAGGAGGTGCTCACTAAACATGAATTGACAATGGTAAATAGATAGACAGGGAAGTAAGAGCCAGTTTGTGTATCCCTGTGCCTCATCATGGAGCTCACGGTTCATGTAGATTTTGTCATTAATGACAGTGTTACTCGAACCAGTTGCTTCTAACGCAGGGAAGTCACCTGTGGCCATCTCCTGAGTATAAGTGGGAGAGGCAGCCTCTTGTCATTCACCACCAAAAGTTGTGACAGTCTACACTGTCCTCATAACCCTGAAAGGTAGGCAATCCTAGAAGCCATGATGGGAAACTGAGGTACCGAGCTCCTGCGTAGCAGACTGCAGATGATTTGAATGTACCCAGGAAGCAAGTCCTGGTCTCTTTGAGCCCAGTTTCCTCCTCTGGGAGGCCATCAGTGTCGCTCTCCTCAGCAGCCTGTTGTGCAGGGTAAGGCACACATTGGCACCCTCCCCCCAGGCACATAAGAAATGGAGGTAGTGTTGGGACTGTAATTACTCTGAGTTAGAGCCCAGTCTCACCCTTGCTCTCATTGGGCCCAGGCCATCAGGATAAACCCCATTTTCTTTGTCCTCCTATCTCCTACCTCATGCAGGCTTTAGCAATTGAGCCGACGGATGCGTGGTCAGTGCACACTGTTGCCCATATACATGAGATGAGAGCAGAGGTCAAAGATGGGCTGGAGTTTATGCAGCACACCGAAGGCCACTGGAAGGTATGAGTTGAATCTTGTTGGTGGTCATCTTCTGGACGATCCAGTCTGATACGTGGAATTCCATCAAGGCTTCATGGGTGGAGCTTACAGATGTAGCTTAGTTCCCCAGGAGCTTAGAGGTTCAGCTTGGAGGCATCCCCGATAATCAAGCATCCTTTGGGAGCTCCACAACATCATAAGTGATTGTACAATTGGGGTCTGCCTGAGGTATTTTGCTTTGAAAGGAATAGACCCAAAGGGTGCTGGGGAAATAAGAGCCCAGCAAGGGTGGGCTTGTTTAGGATCCTGAGTTGTGTGTATGTCTACTGCTGCCAGCAGGCTCCACATGGGATGATAGAGTATCCTTCTGGACCACATGATGCAGTGGGTGGGAGAGAGGTAGGTGATGGGGTGATGGTCCACTGATGTAGAACTGGCATATGGGGATTAGGCTGGTTCAGACCCATAGTGCCTAGCCTGACCCTTTCCGTGGCTTGAACACTCTGTGGCCTCATTGTCCCTATTCCCTATTTCCAACTTTACTCATCCATGCGCTTGACTGGCTGATGCTCCCTCTGGGGCCATTTCCTCCTTGCCCACTAGTTGTGGTGGTCCTTCTTCCTCAATGTGTGCCGGCTTTCTCTGGCCTTGCCTCTGTCACCTGACTTGACCACCTATCCAGGTGTCCTTGCTACCCTATCCTTCTGTGCCACAGCAGGCTCCAAGGGCACCACCAGCTAGGGCAGCAGGTCCTTCTCAGAGCCTGCCACTGAGTGGAGATGCTCGGTGCTTCAGCAACCAGGTAGGGTACATGGCCACCAGCATCACTCTTTTTTTTTTTTAAAAGATTCATTTATTTATTATCTATACAATATTCTGCCTGTGTGTAATGTCTGCAGGCCAGAAGAGGGCACCAGACCCCATTACAGATGGTTGTGAGCCACCATGTGGTTGCTGGGAATTGAACTCAGGACCTTTGGAAGAACAGGCATCTTAACTGCTGAGCCATCTCTCCAGCCCCCAGCATCAATCTTGAGCAGTTCCCTGGGCTACGACTGTGATTGACAACCAGCATCTCCAGGCATGGTTCTAGGTGCAGCTGGCTTACAGGGTGGGTTATAAACATGCAGCTCATTTTAAAGATGTCCAGACTCCAGGATCTGGAAAGTTCTAGTGGGCACTAGGAACCTAAAGCCAGAGAGGCTCATTTTACCTGGGGTTCCCCAGGCAGATACTGCAAGATTTTGTGGGTAGGGAGAAACACCTGGGTGGGGAACATTAGCTGGCCTCATCCTCCAGTTGGCCTGGCTCCCCTCTTTCACATTCCTCCCCCAGAACACACATACTTCCCCACCCCCACTTGTGTGTGTGTGTGTGTGTGTATACCTATGTGTTCATACATGCATGTGGGTGTAAGTAAACATATATATATATATATATGTGTGCTTGTGGAAGCCACATTGTCATTTCTCAGGTGCCACCTACCTTGTTTTCTAAGCGGAGTTGCTTCCATAACATACGGAGCTTGGTTAGGCAAGACTGGCTGGCTAGAAACTTCCAGGCTGCTCCTGAGATTACAGGCATACGCACCATCATGCCCAGCTTTTACATAGGGGCGGGGAGTCAGCTCGTCAATGCTTACCCAGCAAACATTGTACCAAGTGAGCATCTCCTCAGCCCAAACTCAACTTCTGATCCTCTGTTTCCACCTCCCTGGGATCACAGTGTGTGCTGGGATCACAGGTGTGATCCACCAGGCACAGTTTATTCGATGCTGGGGATTGAACCCAGGGGTTCATGCGTGATACCAACCAAACCATTGGCCCAGCCCACCTTCACTCAGACTGTCTCTCATTCTTTCCGCAGGACTCTGACATGCTTGCTTGTCATAATTACTGGCACTGGGCCCTGTACTTGATTGAAAAGGTAGGATACTTGTCTCTGGCTCGTCTCACCTAGTGCAGATGTCCAAAGAAGAGCCCTAGCCCCCACTATGTGTCTGACTTCCATGCAACACCTCTGTGTGTTGGTACAAAAGATGTCTTAGGATTTCTATTGCTGCAATGAAACTCCATGACCCAAAGCAAGTTGGGGAGGAATGATTTAGGTTACAGTGTTCATCACTGAAGAAAGCCAGGACAGGAGCTCAAATAGGGCAGGAAGGAACCCAGAGGCAGGAGCTGATGCAGAGGCCATGGAGGAGTGCTGCTTACTTACTTGCTTATCATGGCTTGCTCAGCCTGCTTTCTTATAGAACCCAGGACCGCCAGCCCAGGGATGGCACAATGCACAATGGGCTGGGCCCTCCCCCATCAATCACTATTAAGAAAATGGCCTACAGGTTTGCCTACAGCTGATCTTAAGGAGACATTTTCTTAATTGAGTTTCCTCAGAAGACATAAACCTGTCCAGCAGAGATGGTGTCTGAAGTAATACAGCATTCATGTTCCAACAGCTTTGGAGGCTGAGTGCCTCCAAGGGATTTTCCACTCTTGGGACGTGAAACTCGTGTGGCTTATTAGCTACTTTCCTATTGCTGTGACCAAGGCAACTTGGAGAGGAAAGGGTTTATTTGGCTCACAGCTCGGGAGGCGTAAGAGCCTCCATCACGGTGGGGAAGAATGGGAGCTGGCTGTAAGCATGGCGGCAGAAACTGGGTGCTGAGAGCTCACATCATCCAGGCACAAAGCAGCTGGACTGAGAGTAGGGTGGGGTCTTAAGCTCTCAAAACCCACCCCTAGTGACATACCTCCTCCAGCAAGGCCACACCTCTTAAGCCTGCACAAATGGCGCCACCAACTGGAGACCAAGTATTCAAACATCTAAGCCCATAGGGGACACTTTCACCCCACCACAGGTGATTTGGAGCCAAGTGCCTCTTTACTGCTTGGGATATAGAAAGGGTCTCAGATTGGATCTGTGTCACCAGAACTAATTCTAGGATGAGAAGGGGCAGGGACGGAAGATGGGGACAAGGAGCAACCCATTTGTCAGGGTGCTTCTTGCAGCACTGTGACTGTAGAGAAAGACATGGAGGCTCCTAAGATGCCCAGAGAGAAAAATGTTTGCAAAGTGTGGCCCTCACGATACAAGGGTTGGGCTCACCTTCTCCCTTTTCCACAGCAGGGCTGCCACTGAACCCTGCCCATCTCCCTTAGGGGCACGGGTGGGGGGAGGCTTGGTTAGCTATTCCTCGTGTGTTTCTGAGCATCACCTTTTGACTTCTCCTTTGCAGGGAGAATATGAGGCTGCACTAACCATCTATGACAGCCATGTAAGTGCATGCACATCCTTTAGCTGCAATTGGTCTTTGTCTTTCATAACCTCTGAGCCGGTTGACATTTTCCTAGCCAGAGCAAACGGTGGGAGAATGCCCCTAGACTTCGTGGGATTGACTGTTGTCAAGAGCCATGTCCTGACTCCTTGTACTGTGGAGTCTCTGCTGACATGTCGAAGGCAGTCTCTGATTGTCACTGTCCTTTCAGATGGGTATTCTTAATGAGGTAATTTATCTGTCCATAGGAGGTTTGGTTTTGTTCACTTCTTTTTGTTTGTTTTTGTCTTTTCAAGACAGGGTTTCTTTGCGTAGCCCTAGACGTCCTGGAGCTCCCTCTGTAGCCCAGACTGACCTTGAACTTACAGAGATCTGATGCCTCTACCTCCTGAGTGCTGGTATTAAAAGTGTGTGCACTACCTCCTGGCTTTTTGTTTTGTTTTTGTGACAGGGTTTCTCTCTGTAAAAGCCCTGACTGTCTTAGAACTCGCTTTGTAGACCAGGCTGGCCTCAAACTCAAAGAGATCTGTCTTCCTCTGCCTCCTGAGTACTGGGATTAAAGGCATGCGCCACCACCGCCAGGCTTGTTCACTTATTTTTAACTTTTAAAACAAATCAAGAGCCAGGCCTAGTACACACTCCTTGATCCCAGCACTCAGGAGGCAGAGTCAGACAGATCTCTCTGAGTTTGAGGCCAGCCTGGGCTATATAATAAGTTCTAGGACAGCCAGAGCTACATAGTGAGACATCTGCTTTTACTGTTTTAAAATCTATGCTACAAAAATTAATCTGGTCATGGTGGTACAGACCTGAAATTCTAGCTACTTAGGAGGCTGGGGCAGGAGGATTGAGAGTTACCAAATGAGTTCAATAACTTAATGAGACTGTCTTAGAATCAAAAGTTTTAAAAAGATGTCTGGGGTATCAGTGTTGGAGCACTTTCTTAGCATGCTTGGGATCATAGGTTCTACCCTCAGTGTTACTTTTTTTTTTAAATATTTATTTATTATGTATACAATATTCTGTCTGTGTGTATGCCTGAAGGCCAGAAGAGGGCACCAGATCTCATTACAGATGGTTGTGAGCCACCATGTGGTTGCTGGGAATTGAACTCAGGACCTTTGGAAGAGCAGGCAATGCTCTTAACCGCTGAGCCATCTCTCCAGCCCCTCAGTGTTACTTTAAAAAGGAAGAAAAAAAGTTGTGGGCTGGAGAGATGGACCAGTGTTTATGAGCACCAACTGTTGGTTCCAGAGGACTCAGGTTCAATTCCCCGAACCCATATGTTAGCTCACAACTATCTGTAACTCCAGTTTCAGAAGACCAGATACCCATTTCTGGCCTCTGTGGTTATCAGGCACACATGTGGTACACAGACATACATGTAGGCAAAATACTCATTTGCATAAAATAATAATGATGATAAGTTGTGTAGCATTGGGGCTGGAGAGATGATGACTCAGTGGTTGGGAGTGCTGCCTGCTCTTCCAAAGGACCCTGGTTCAAGTCCCAGCACCTACATGGCAGCTCACAGCTGTCCATAATTCCTGTTCCAGGGGATCTGACACCCTCACACAGATATATTTCAGTATGGAGGAACATCAATGTACATAAAATACAAATAAGAACGATTTTAAAATGTGTAGCATTGCAGTATTAGCATATTTTCCTCACTGGGCCCCAGCCCATCTGTGACCTCCAAAACCTTGCCATTTCCCCAAACTCAAATTCTCCTCTCAGCCCTTGGGCATGCTTTGAAAGGAAAAACTCCCAAGTGAGGTCTTAGTAATAAAATTTTGGCACAGGGTGCTCATGATGTGGGGGGGTCTGAATAACAGAGAAACACCTGCCAGACAACGGTCCCTGGGAGGAGTCCTTCTGTCATGGTCAGCTCCTTAGGAAAAAAATGGAGGTGACGGGCACTGTGTCTATACTCTGAGGTGTAGACAGGTCTCCTAGTGTGCAGAATTGAATCTAGAAACTTAAAGAGCAACCTTAGGCACAGGGCTGAGGGTGGCAGTTGATGGGGCCTAGCACTAATCCTGGGCACACAGTGCAGTGGGTCCCTGTGTGTGGATGTGTGTGCGTGTGTGTGTGTGCGTGCACGTGTGCTCGTGCATGCCCCTCATACATTCTGGCACTCACAGCTGCATAATCCCCTAGTGGGGCCTGTGGTCCTGCACTTGGTCTTGGCCCGAAGATTGAGAAGTCATGAGGATGATGCTCCTGATGTTTGGGACGCTTATAACTTGTGTTTGCTCTGCGCTTTCTCTGTGCAGGCCACACTTGTGGCTCAGATGACAACTCTGGCTGTACCCATGGCCATGTTGTTATTTGGCTGTCTGAGCCTGGCCTCCCGTGACTCTTGTCTTCCAGATTCTCCCCAGCCTTCAGGCCAGTGGTGCCATGCTGGATGTGGTGGACAGCTGCTCCATGCTCTACCGTCTCCAGATGGAAGGTAGCTGAGTCTTTTCCCTTTCTCTACACAACAAGAGAAAAGTGTGATTACTGGTCCTAAGGGTGGGTGCCCAAACCACAGGCCTTGGGATGAATGGGCCTGCCTATAGCTTTGCATGCGAGCTTATGCAGCTGTCTCCATGCCAGTCCAGGGCAAAGGGCCTCAGCTGTCCTTTATTCTATTCTCCACACCTCCTTGGTGTAGTGGCCTTAGGCTCTGAACCTCGCCATTCCCATAGCCTGCCTGGTAGGCCTTTTGGGACACAGGTGGCACCTGGCTACTGGCTGATGCCTCTTTTTCCTAGATCACAGGAGGTGCTAATTTCCCAACTCTGACATTGCAGAGGCTTCTCGGCCTGTCACCCAAGGCTTCACAGTTGCCCTGACAGGTCTGGCTTCCTGCCCATGGTTGGAGGCCAAATGATGCCCCACAGAGATAGATGCTGAGGAAGGCCAGAGCTCCAGATTCCCACTGTGAGGGGTGAGGTGGGGTACTGAGTGGCTGGCAGGCTGGGAAAGGCCGCTCACTTCCTCATTGTTGTGAGGCAAAGATCACTGTTCACTTTTTTCTGGAAGCGGGGGAGTGTTTGAGACAGGCTTTCTCTGTGTAACCCTGACTGTCCTGGAACTCACGCTGTAGACCAGGCTAACTTTGAACTCACTCCTGTCTCTGACTCCTGAGTGCTGGGATTAAAGGTGTGTGCCGCCACTACCTGGCCCTCTCTGTTCAATATGATAGACCAATAAATAGATGTTCAGGGTCCTCTGGGTGGGTGGGGATGCCCTGGGTAGGTGGGGATGCCTTAGAAAAGAAAGCTGAACCTAGCATCCCAGGGCTGAGAGGGAGGTAAAGGGGGGAGGGAGGCTGGAGTCTGGGGTTGGAAGTGGGGACTGTCTAGAGTCAGAAGTTTCAGATTTTTTTTTTTTTTTGGTTTTTCGAAACAGGGTTTCTCTGTGGCTTTGGAGCCTGCGCTGGAACTAGCTCTTG
>JAQHUG010000146.1:2416718-2453711 GCA_028555095.1 Dicrostonyx torquatus | reverse complement strand
GAGGGGGCTAGAAATAGTTTGATAGCCTGTGACAATTTTTCAAATTTGCTTTCACCTTATGGATTTGTTGCTTTTCTAGGAAGACAGGGAAAGCACAGGCCTTGGTGGCCCCACTCGTCACCCTGCCTCTTACTGGGACAAGATCGGATAGGCTTCCGAGGGATGTAGGTGCAGGACCAAGTGTGAGACACACTACTGCCTCTCACCAAGCCCTTGGCTCCTCTTTTTGTCCCCCCAGGGGTGTCCCTTGGCCAGCGGTGGCAGGCTGTCCTACCGGTGACTAAGAAGCATACCCAGGACCACGTCCTTCTGTTCAATGACGCTCACTTCCTGATGGCCTCTCTGGGTGCCCGGGACCTCCAGACCACACAGGAGCTGCTGACCACCCTGAAGGAGGCCAGCGAGTATGTGAGACCCTGAGACCATGCAGTCTGCCAGCTGAGAGGGTGAAGAAGTGCAAGGGCTGAGCCAAGGCCTGCTAGGGGTTACCGTGCCTTCTGGGAGAAACCTTAGAGCGAGGTCCTGCTGGTGAGCATGGCTTTGAAGATATCCATTCTTCTAGATGGGTATTCCCCAGATGAGTGCCCATGCAGGCATATATTTCATAGGTATCTGCTTCCAGGAACCCAGTTGGTATCTTCTTTGCTCTGAGCCTCAGTTTATCTGTTGGAAATGGTGCCTTCTGGACTGACAAGGGTGTCCTGGGAGGATACTTTGGTATCCATGGTAGTGTTGGCTGTTGGTGCCCAGGCTTTGCCGGCAAGGTCTGCAGTATTGATCTCTCTGCTGTGCTGTTACACCACTTTCTAGATGGGTAAACTGAGGCTGGGGACAGGGAGCCCTGTCCTCTCCCTACATTGGGCAGATGTCTCCTGTTCCCATCAGGCAACTGTGAAAGGCCCTAAATGTGCATCCCTCGCCAGGATGGGACTTTGTAGAGTGGATGCTGATCTTTGGTCTTGGTGACAGGTCCCCAGGAGAGAACTACCAGCACCAGTTGGCACAAGAAGTGGGGCTACCCCTGTGCCAGGCCCTTGTGGAGGCTGAGAACGGGAACCCTGACCGAGTCCTAGAACTTCTTTTGCCAATCCGCTACCGAATCGTCCAGATTGGGGGCAGCAACGCCCAGGTAAGCCAGCTGTAGACAGGGAACCAGAGGCTGGAGAGCCCGGCCTAGCAGCCGCGTGTCTCCTGTATAGTTGGAGTACTCTTGTTTCATGTTGACACCAGGGTTTGTGATAAGGGTGGTGTTTGTCTCAGTGGTTCCTTTGGGTTGGGAGCCCATCCCTGGTCCGCATTGCAGGTGCCTAACTTGCCTAACTGACATCATAGAGAGACATCTTCAACCAGCTGTTGATTCATGCGGCCATCACCTGCACTTCCAGCGTCCATAAGAATGTGGCTCGGTGAGCACTGCCCTTACTACGGTCAGCCAGGCGTGGGTTAGTTCCCTACACAGGATCTCCTTACACATACACCTGCCTTGGCATGTGTGCCTCTGCTATTGGGGTTCAGAAAGCAGGGGGCAAATGGGGATTCGGTTCTCTTTCATTAGCAGGCTCAACCTGACCAAAGGGTACAGCCAGTGCTACCCTTTTGCCTAGCCTCCTGCCTCCTCAGTCTCCTTCCCATTTGGTCTTGGCTGAACTACACAGTTATCCAGTAGACCTGTTCTCTGGTCCTTGCATGTGCTGTGCCCTCTGCCTGGGACACCCTGTCTCCTTTTTTGTCTACTTCTTTAGGCCTCATCTTGCTGTATCTTAGCTACCTGTCCTGGGTGTGGGATGCAGTACTGAGTAGGTGGATATGTGATTCTATGAAAAAAACAGTTCATCGCACAAATATCTGGACAGTCACGTAATTGCGATCGGGAGGAGAGGGTGATGGTGGATCTGGCGAGCGGGTAAAGAACATAGGGGTGTCCCATGGAGGTGTGTAGGGAGACTAAATGTCCAGTGCTCTTAGCCAGTGGGCCTGGTCAGGAGAAAGCCATAAACCTAGAAGCTGGGGGTGACTGGGACACCCAGGAAAGGAATTCCTGCAGCCCTAACCATTATCCTTTTTTCCCCGTGCTCACCACCCACCCTGCCAAGGAGAGGGCCCCTGTGTCCCTGTCCTATGAGAAGGTCTAGGCAGGTGCCCTGGCTATTGGACCAGACCCCCAGCAGTGCAGGTGATGGCTGGGAGCATCTGAACTACTTTGAACTCAGAAATGCCATGGATACATGTCCCTGTTTTTGTCATTTCATGTCCACACGCAAAAAGCCACATGTGATGCTGTAGTGGTTGAGCCTCCTGGGGACCTGCTGTGGGTAAAACGTGGGCCTGTGGTCACAGTTAGAAGGATGTGGACTGTGTGGACAGAGGAGCGGGCTGAGGCAGACTCTAGGGTGCAGTATGGCCCATACTGGAGTAGATGCAATGCAGCTCAGGTCCTACCCAGGAGAGGTGAGGTAGTGCAGGGGAGGAGGCAGCACAACTACCTAGGAAGATGCTGCAGGGATGGGGCATTCCTTCCAAGTGCCCGCCTCCTTTTGCAGCCCATCCCCTGCACAGGCAAAAGCCCTCTGCTGTGGTTTGGGATGGTTTGTGTATGGCCCCTGGGTTTCATGTACTAGACAATGTCTTCCCCAGTTTGCAAGTGTTGAGAAAGGGAAGAGGGTTAGGAGATGAGAACTCCTGGAATGGGGTCCTGGGGCCCGCCCCCAGAAGATATTAAAGCCATTCTCGAGGGACTCTAATTAGTGCTCTTTACAGGAGACTGTTATAGAGTGAAGCCACTTGGCTTGCATGGCCTCCTCTGTATCCAGCCATTTGCCTTTCTGCCTCTCTTCCCAGCCAAGCAACCTCATCTGGAGCCAGACAGGGACTCCATATTAGATGTCCAGTCTCTGAAACCTAGCTAAGTAAAACCTTTAATTTTACAAAGTACCCAGCCTCAGATATTTGTCATAGCAGCAGAAAGTAGACTGATACATTCTTACCCCAGCTGTGGTGTTTTCCCTACCTGTGTACCAAGCCCCAGCCCCGTCACCTCCCTCACTCCTCAGGGACCCACCATTGTTAATTTGCTTCTGTCTTAATCTCCTCAGGTGTTACCAAAACAAAGCAAACACAGACATGGTGGTTGCTCACACATGACTCAACTCAACGAGACAACTCGTGTAGTGCTGAAATGTCCTGCACCAGAGTCCAGCAGGGTTCAGTTTCTGGTGTGCTCCTCTTCCGGGCTCAAAGCTTCCTGCTATGTCTTGCTTCCCCTGAGCGCTTAAAGAGAACAGATTCTCATATGTTTCTTATAGGGACACTAAGCCCACTGTAAGGATCATACCCAAAGGCCCTCCCTCCAAAGTCATGCTGATGACAAGGGTGTTAACATTTAGCCACAGCAGGGACTTCACCTCTGGTTGATCCTATGCTTACTTTCTTTAAGGCTTCCCTACACCTACCTACTTATTCTTTCACTTGCTTTTCCTGAATCAGTCTCACATGTGGCTTCCTGCCAGACACCAGGCCTCTTGTCCCTCTGGTCCTCAGCATTAGACTGTGACAGAAGCATAAGCTATGACATCTTGAGCCATGGCTTCCGCCTAAGGCAGGCAAAGCCACAGTGACAGTCCGACACTGGAGTCCTTATCGCTAGTGTTTGTCTGTAAGGCAGAATCAAAGTACTATCCAACTGACTGTACCCATTTGCTCCTGTCAGTCATGCTTTTATATTCTTCTAGAAGGTTCGATAACAAAAAAAAACTCTTTGTGTTTCCACAGGAGCCTTCTGATGGAGCGTGATGCCTTGAAACCTAACTCACCCCTGACTGAGCGGCTCATCCGCAAGGCAGCCGCTGTCCATCTTATGCAGTGACCCAGGCCTAGTCCTTGGCCTACAGCTCAGTGCTAACCTCCTGGCATTAGGTTGACTGGTTGGGTTAGGGTTAGGAAATAGCTGGGCCTGCTCATCAGAGAATAAGGTAGAATTCTCCAAATCAGTCTTTGGTGGAAATAGGGGATACAAGTTAATTTTGAGTGATATTCAGAAATCCTCTCAGGGTCAACATGCATTTTTAAGCCTCCAGAACCAAAGCAATGCTATTATTTGCAGGTGCCTTGAACATTGTACTTTCTTGTTCTGAGGCTGGCAGGCAGGGCAGAGCTGTGGCCAGCTCATCTGGGAGGTATCCAAGTGCCTCCCACACACCTGGCACAGTGAAACTTCATTTAGTTTCCCTCCTCTTCTACACAGGGCCTGCTGTCCCATTTCCTGGGGAGGATTTATGTGAGCTGCCCAGGGTCCCAGCTAGCAGAGGCTTTTCCTTTTGTGAGGGGGTAGGGTGGGGGGAGGGGTCCGATGCCCCAACATAAACTACTTTTCCCTCTCTGGACTGGTGTGGAGGAGGTGGGAATAAAGACACAACTCACATGGTTTTCATTGGGAGGGAAATTCTTTCTTAGTGGTCCCTCATGAAATCCTGAGTTCACATCCTGAAGAATTCCTCCGTTTATTCTCCAAACAGTCTTAATACCATAACTTAACTGAAGGTGAAATACATTAGCATTCTGTCTCCTTGGTAACCAGGTGAATGGCCTCTTGTCATGTCCACAACTACCTGTCTTCTCTGTATGCTATTACAAAGAAAGGAGCAAAACATCCTGACTTTTTGTTAGGTTAGGGACAGCCTGCCTGGCAGGATACGTGATCCGTCTCAGGTGTGACCTATGGCTTGATGGCTTGGCTGCCATGCCATATAGAAATATGGGCCTACAGGAGGGGATCTGCTACATTGACCTTGGTCGTCAGCCCCAGACTACTGCACCTGCCACCATCCCCAGAGATGAAGGGAAGGGTGGTTTCTGCCTCCCTGAGGGGATCTAGTGGTGCCAACTGGAGCTTTTCTTTAAATTGCACATGGGAGTGGAGCTTTAGGGATGTGGCTTTCTTGGCCAACCTCTGATTCTGCTCATATGAGTGAGTCTGGGACCTGAACCCGGAGCTCCTCTGCTGTGGCAGATAACCAGAACACTGACATGGCTGCCACAAGATTTAAAACCCATCTCCTGCTTCCATGACAGGGACATCCCCCTCTGGAAGTGCTGGTGCTGCCCTCCGGAAAGGGAGGTGCAAATGCACAGATACTCCTCAGGTCCCTTCAGTTCCCACTGAAGTATGGACTGATGGGCAGACCTCTGGGGACATGGAGGTCTCCAAACTTCTGAGTTTTGCTCACTTTGCTCAGGCTTGTGTAGATTCTGGGCATTAAAATAATTTAATCGGTCCATTTGACTACTCCTATAGGCATCTCTGAGCATCACCTAGCTGCTAGGTTTGGGTTGGGCCCTGGGAAGATGGGCTTCTTCTTTAATTTTCAGTGGATGGGGCAGCAAGTCAAGAAATTGTGTAATTGTAGGATATTAAGAGGTGCTGTCTCTCTACCCAGGAGCCTGGAACAAGTGGCAAAGGTCTGGGAGCTTCACTTTTTTTTTTAACTGATTTCAAATAATGCATGATTTATCCAGGAAGCAGGAGCCTTGCTTCTTATTTTAGGAAGCTTTCCACCCTGCCTGTGGGCTGGTGAGAGTGCCTTCTATTTGCCCCACAGCCCTCGATACCTGCCCCTGCTATTACACCACTTTCTGTTATGATTTCTCTCTGGTCAGGAATTGTGAGCTCTGTATCACCCAGCCACTCAGTGGCTTCCACTGAATACCTGCCTGTAAAAGCGGGTGTATAGGCTTTAATGAAGGAGGGTATGAATCTACGAGGGGCAAACTAATGATTTAAAGTGTGTGTGTGTGTGTGTGTGTGTGTGTGTGTGTGTGTGTGTGTGTGTGTGTGTGTGTGAAGAGATAGCTCCGTGGTTAAGGGCACTTGTTGATCTAGAGGACCAGAGTTCAGTTCCCAGCATCCACGTGGCAGCTCACAATTGTCTGAAGCTCTAGCCTCAGGGGATGTGACACCCTCTTCTGTCCTGTGTAGGCACCTGCATGCATACATGTACATGTTCACACATCAACAAAGGAATAAAAGTATATTTTAAAAGCCAAGAGAAAATGCAAGAGTGAATTATTAATTTAGGGGTATGCTTTACTGAACATCTACTTTGAATTGATATGATACAAAGAGAAGTGTTGCTGAACTTGCAGATGCTGGGACCAAAACTTTAGGGGGCACAGTGGGGTCAAGAGCTTTTGAGGCTTTGATCATACATGCACCTGCCGCTGGGGTTCTGCCCCTCCTCTTGGGCATGAATCAAAAAAGCCTGGCTCTTACAATTCTAGCTGTAGTGCAGGTCACACTGAATTGGTCATCATCCCTGGCAGGTGGGAAAGCTTGGGCACAACAAAGCCGGCTTGCACAGGCCAAAAAAAAAAAACAAAAACAAAACAAAACTGCAGACAACCAAACTTGATGGCTTCCTATAGTCAAACGACCTTGAAGCCAGCTTTCTGTTCAGTGCTATCCAAAGGCTCTTGATACTGGCGGCTAGGATGTGCTGTGTCTGGCTCTGTCATCGTCACTCTTCTCCAGTTTACAGAAACAGGGAGCCCAAGATAAGGGGATTTATTAGGGGAAGGAGGGTGAGCAGAGAGGGCCAAAACATCAGAGTACAGGAGCGAGACCTCAGGCTGCAGAGTGAGAGTCCCCGGACGCAAGAGAAATGTCAGGATGCCAAGACAAGCACTGAAGACAGTGGTGGTCAAGACAAACTGCTTCCCAGCTGCCTGGCCATCCTCCATACCCTGCCCTCACCACCTCCGCCGGTTGCTAACACAGTCACGGGTGGAACGCAAATATCCTCCCGGTGTTTGCTGGGGAGAAGACTCACGGGCACCTCCGGTGGGAGTGTCCGACACCGAGCTGAACCAATCCGAGGCCTGGAGTTCCTTGTGAGTGCGCATTGGTCGCGCACATCAGCACTCTGACTACAATTCCCAAGGTGCACCGAGGGCAGCTCCCTGTTCAAACCGACCAATCGGCGACCGGCGAAGGCCAGCGCTGCATTTAAACCCGTGGCGGAATACCAGCTGGGTTTTCGGCCCTTCGAGTGAAAGGCTTGGGGGTAAGGAGTGAGCACGAGGTGGAGAGAGTGGGGAACCCGAGCTCGCGCTTCTGAGGCCGAGGAGAACGGGCTGCCGGGCCTGCTCTGCAGCTCAGAGTCAGGAATCCGTTACCCCGCCTCGGGGCGCACTGTATCTGGGCAACACAGAGCAAGCTAGGGCTTGCCTCTGATATGCCCTCACCCTCTGGTCCGCTTTCTTCCTACAGCGATCTTCATGGAAGGAGGAGACGGCCGCGACGTACCTTCGGCCAGCCTGGCGAGAGAGGTGAAGATGGATGCTGGTAATAAGGAAGGTAGGTCCTTTCTGTTCGTGCGACTGTGGAGTTCAGGCATGTCGGGTGACTGTTCCTGGAGTCTTTTCCTAGTCGCTCCAAACAGAATAGAGGACCACAACAGGCCAAAGAAGTGAACAAGTCTGGTTTGGTAAGCTAATGAATTTAACTGGGTCACTTAAAGGAACATTAGCAACTTACAGCTACACCACCAAAGAAGTGGGCCCCCACCCCCAGCAATTGTAAACCACTTCAGAGGAACCTCTTGTACCGTGGGCCCCTCCCCCACTTCCAGAAGGTCATTACTGGGCTCAGTCTTCTGAGAATTTACTGTGGGTAATCACAGATGCTGTGACATCAAAATGGCAACAATCTTCCTCATGCACAGTGGACAGAGTACCACCACACTCTACCTCTCCTCTGGCTTTTGCATTTTTTTTCTCCTCCTCCACTTGTTTTGCGCTTGTCTTTCGAGACAGGATCTCGCTTTGTAGCCTGAACTCACTTTGTAGACCTGGCTCTCTTTGAACATGTAGAGATCCATCTGCTTCTGCTGCATGAGAGTTGGCAGATTCTTTTTCTTTTTTTAATATTTATTGATTTATTATGTATACAATGTTCTGTCTGTGTGTATATGCCTGCAGGCCAGAAGAGGGCACCAGACCTCATTACAGATGGCTGTGAGCTGAAAAAAAAATTCTTGCTGGGCAGTGGTGGTGCACACCTTTAATCCCAGCACTGGGGAAGCAGATGCGGGTGGATCTTTGAGTTCAAGGTCAGCCTGGTCTACTGAGTGAGTTCCGGGACAGCCAAGGCTACACAGAAAAGCCCTGTCTCAAAAAAGAAAGAAAAGAGAAATGAAAAAACTCTTTACATTTATGAATTTTTGGAGGAGGGGCCATGGTGCACATGCTTCTGTGGAAATTCAGAAAACACCTTGCATTGAAGAACTCTCCTTTTGTCTTGTGGGTCCCAGGGCTTTGAACTTAAAAGTCATCAGTCTTGGTGGACAGTAATTTTGCTCCCCGAGTCTTGGAGGGCTGATACAGGTTTACAATTATTTTCTCCCTTTAGGGCTAAGCACGGAGTCTCTGTATCTTAGCAGGTTTTGTATCCTCTTCACTTTGGCCCCTTGTGAGACTGCTTCGTACCCTAGCTGATGCCCACTACAAGAATTTTCCCAGACCAAGGCTGGCACCACAGTAATCTATGGGCGTAAACACAGTTGTTGAGGAGGTAACTTATCAGGCATATCTGTTTGGCACAACAGCAGTGGAGTGCCCACTGGAGCCTATGACCGCCATCAGCCATAGTTTTCTGTTTTGAACTACAGTACCGCATGTAGGTTCCCTGTAGTGGAGTAGACCTTAAATACGATTGGGAAGTTGCAGGTCTGTTAGAGGAAGTGGAACAAATAAACAATTGGGCCAACCAAGGCTTTGCTAGGAATATGGACTGGGTGGAGGGCAGAGTGACCCAGAACGGATCCAAGGAGCACTGGTGGTCCCTACTGTGAGTTTGACCTGTTCTTGAACTCATTGTTGATGGATGGATAGGTGTCTCCTAATTTAAATCCAGGGAGCTGAAGTAGGTGGTCTTTAGAAAACACCCCTGTGCCCGAAGGTGAGCCAGCCCTCTAGGAATGATCTGTGGTGATGTGTAGACTCTATCACAGCAAGGTTCTGTGCTTTTGGGTTGGTTCAGCACACTCAGAACTTGAGAGTAAAAGTGGAGACTGAGGTGGACTTGAGTTCCCTGTGAAAAGTGATCGAGCTCCAGCCACCATCTCTTCCTTTTCTCCGAGTGCACCTTTAGAGCAGCCGTGAAACCAGCAGACCTGATGATGTTTTCCCGTTTTTTCCTAGCCTCAAATAACAGTGGACTTTTCCCTCTACCCCCAGACATTCCTCTTTTGGAAGATGAAAAATTTGACTTTGACCTTTCCTTGTCTTCTTCAAGGTAAACAAATGCATTTTCTTCCCATTCCCGGGCAGACGTGTTCATTAAAGCCCTTTATCTGAATGTTGGCGTAGCTCATTGCTGTTAATCCTTTTCTTTAAATGCAGTGCAAACGAAGATGATGAAGTCTTTTTTGGGGCTGTTGGACATAAAGAAAGATGCATTGCTGCCAGTTTGCGCCTCGGCAGCCAGGTTTCTGAGCAGGCTCTTGCAGCAGCCTCTGGCAGTCCTGTCACCTGGAGCCCTCTCACCGGGGAGAAGTTTGTAGAGGTGTACAAAGAAGCCCACTTACTAGCCCTGCAGATAGAAAGCCACAGCCGAAGAGAGGCGGCCCAGGCTGCCAAGCCCCAAAATCCTCTGAACCAGGACATAGAAAGATTTCTGCAAGACTCAAAGTTAAAGATAAGTCTCTTTGAAAAAGAACAGAAGAGAGAGAAAAGCCCCATGTCACTGAAAAGAGAGACATTCTGCCTGCCATCTTTAGGGGTACAGCCTCTCTTGGGGGAGACCCAGCTGCTGGCGTCTCCAGCCCTGCTCAGTTCCCCTGTCCCAGCTGGCCCTGTTGAGACCCAGAGCAACCAGGATCTGCCCTGCTCCTCTCAGCCACTGCCACGGGAGGCAAGGCCCTCCCAATCTCCACATCAGGCTGGGCCTCAGAGGAGGATCACCAGCAAGCTGCAGCCACCCCGAGCTCTGCCTGTAAGAGGAAAACATCTTCACCTGGCCCCAGAGAAGGTAGACAAAACACATAGCAACAGCCTGGGGGACACAGCTCCCCATCTCCCCACCTCTCCTCAGCCCATGCCCTGCTGTGGAAGCCTCATGGAAGGGCCTGCTACTCTCAGGATTGGAGAGCCCAGGAGTAGAGCCAGGATACAGACAGTACAGGGAACAGTGATGGGGAGCTGCTCAGCATGTCCCCCAAATTGGGCTCTAGTTCCCTGGGGCTGCGACTTTATACCTTTCTTTCCCAGCATTGCATGAGTGAGCTTTCAGGGAAGTGGCAGTTGATAAGTTGGCAGTTGACTGGCTATAGAAAATTCAGGGTCCTAGAGGCTTGGTTGGGGGTAGGCAGAAGGGCAGATGGCAGAGACAGCTTGCTTCCAGGTTTGCCTGCTCTGTTCTTGTTCAGGAAAGGGGGGCTTCTGAGAAGAGATGCAGAGTAAAGGTGTCCTAGGGTGACACCTGTCATGATGTCCTGCACCAGTGCCATTGTATAGAGGGCTGCAGTAAAAGGAATACTTGGGGAGGTTGTGGGAAGGTGAAGCCGTACACATCCCTTTCCCCATCTGTAAGCCCTCTGCTGACCGTGTCTGTTCTCCCAGGGTCCAGGATGCTCTGGGTGGAATCTGCTAGCAGCACATGTGGACATGGAGGATTTGTATGTGATCTGTGCATGGTGGTGGGGCAGGGCTGGGGTCACAGCAGCTGCAGGATACCAGGCAGGGTTTGTGGGTGTGGCCCACATCAGCTCAATATAGGTGCTCACAGCAGCAGCCATTCATGGTTGCCATCCAGATGAGCAGAGACATACAATGGAGGCATATCCACATAATGGGCTAGCGGTTTAGTGAGAATTGTGGTGTCACTAGGTATGTCTTCCAGGCGGTTAGCTTCTTGTCTCATGAAGTGCTAAAGAGAAACCATAACTGTTACACTCTGACACTGAAGCCGCTGCTTGTGCCTTCCTGGCGCCCTTGCTGCTTGTGTGCACATGGAGCAGCTCCCTGGCACCCTTGTCCATGAATAGGTCAGGGATTTCTTTGCCTTACAGGCCAGAGACTATAGCTTTCAGCACTTGGCCAGAAAGCCTCACCATGGCTGAGCCATTACTGTGGTAGATGGTGACCATGCAACGAACAAACCTTTGCACACAGCATGTAGAACATGTGTGACTGAGCCAGCTTCCTCACTGGGGCTCTTGTTTGTCTGTTTTTGAGACAGGGTCTCACTATGTAGCCGTCTGGCCTTGTTGAACTCAGTGTCCAAGTGCTGGGATTAAAGACATGTGCCACCACATTGGGCCCCCTCACTGACACTCTTTTTTTTTTTTTTTTTTCGAGACAGGATTTCTCTATAACTTTGGAGCCTGTCCTGGAACTAGCTCTTGTAGACCAGGCTGACCTCAAACTCACAGAGATCTGTCTGCCTCTGTCTCCTGAATGCTGGGATTAAAGGCATGCGCCATTACTACCCAGCTCTCACACTCGTGAACAAAAGCCTGACAGAGGAGAAGCCTTAGAGATCTTCGTGCAAGCTGCCTGTCCCCATCTGACATGGCTTTAGTGGGGAAGCCAAGTCTTTCATTCTGTGCTGTTTCCCTCACTCAGGCGGAGAAGTTGACTGGCAGGGGTTGGGAGCAGTGGTGCCAGCTCTGGCCTCTTGAGACCATGTGGTCTTCACCTTTCAAATTAACATTTTCAGCTCAAAAAAGAGGTACCAACTAGTGTTCAGAGGATGAAACCGCGGAGTCAAAAGGGATCCCAGAGTGATGTGCCCTTGGAGAAACCCAACACCGCTCCAGATGCTGCCAGTAGAGGGAGCCGCCCAGGCAAACGAGCCCTCCCTGTTCCTAGCAAGGTGAGTTGGCTGGGATTGCAAGGCTGCCACGTGTCCTCCATGGCAGAAAGGTGCCAGTTTTGTAAATTTGGTTAGAATTAAGTTGGTGGGATGATATTTTATTTGATAAATGCTTGTGCGGACATAAGTTAGATCCCTAAGATTCATTTAAAAAGCCTTGTGTGGTGCTGTGTGCTTATAATCTCAGCACTTGGGGTGGGGGTGGGCGCAGAGACAGACGGAATCCTGGGACTTGATTGCTGGTCAACCAGCTTTGTCTACTTGGCGAGTGCCAGGCCAGAGAGAGACCCTGTCTTTAAAAGAAAAAGGTGTCTGGGGCTGGCAGTGGTGCACGCCTTTAATCCTAGCCCTTGAAGGCAAAAACAGGTGGATCTCTGTAGCTGATCTACATAGTGGGTTCTAGGCCAGCTATGGCTACCCAGCGAGAGACCCTGTATCCAAAGTAAATAAGAGTGGAGTTGTTCTCTGGTCTCCATGTGCATAATAAGCCCGCGTGCGCGTACACACACACACACCAGCACACCAGTTCAGGAAAGTTGGATGCAATCCACAAGAGGGGGCTGGGATACAAAGGAGAGAGGTCTGGCAGTGTGTACTGAACTGGCTTTGTCACTTGGGCTGTGTGGGTTGATAAGAGTCTAGCACTTGGTTCCCAGCCACTGGTTCTCGCTGATCCCTCATAGCCTCTATGGGAGACGTGAGTGTTTTTCTGTAATCTGAGCTAACATTGGGGCTGTCACCTTTCTGGGACTCTGAGCTACCTAGTAGAAATTATTTATTAAAGTTGCCAAAAGCTATGCCTACAGCGACTGGTTTGGTGTCTAGATTGAGCCCCACAGTCTTGATTGCTGCTAGCTCTCCTGTTCATTCCTCTAGCAGAGGCTTGGACATTACATTCTAGACACAGTCCGCCTTCCAGGTCCACAGGCTCCTCCTCTGTGGATTCATCCGGTCAGACTGAAAACTATTCAGAAGGGAGGTGCCTTCGTACTGAGCACGGATGGCTTTTCCTTGACAGTGTTGAGTGAGTGTGGCAGCTTCCACAGTCTTACATTAGAATTAGAGTCATCCAGGGTGACTCAGTCTGTGGGTGGACGTGTGTAGGTTTCATGCAGCTGTCACACTACACTGTTGCATTTGGAGGACCCACGTAGGTTAGTGTCCAAAGGGTGCTCAAAGCCATGCTCCGTGGAGACTGGGGTATGACTGTTACTTCAATTTTCCTATAGAGGTAACTATTATAGAAGATTTTTTTTTATGTGCATGAGTATTTTGCCTGCATGTATGTCTATGTATCATGTGTGTTCCCAGTACCCAGAGAAGGTCAGAAGAGGATATCAGGCCAGGCGGTGGTGGCGCACGCCTTTAATCCCAGCACTTGGGAGGCAGAGGCAGGCGGATTTTTGTGAGTTCGATACCAGCCTGGTCTACAAGAGCTAGTTCCAGCGCAGGCTCCAAAGCCACAGAGAAACCCTGTCTTGAAAAACCAAAAAAAAAAAAAAAGGAAAAAGAAAGAAAGAAAAGGGTATCAGATCCTTTGAAACTGGAGTGATAGATATGCTCGTGAGGCACCATGTCGTGTTGAACATTGAATCCGCGTTCTCTGCAACAGCAACAAATACGCTTTCCTGCTGAGCCATCTCTCTAGTCTCACTAAAGATCATTTTTAAATTCTCCTTTTGCATACTTAAGAATGTATATGTTGGTAACAAAGTCCCCACTAATTTTTTTTTTTCAACTTTTCTCTCAGTCAGGGCTGAAGAAGACCCTGTTGAAGCCACCCGGCTACACCAGCAGTCTCACGAGGAAATCCTCTGCCTCAGGGTCTGCTTCGAGCCTCACGTCTGGTGCATGTGTGTCTTCAGCAGCAGGCAAAGGTGAGCAGATCAGCTAGTCAGGTGTTTGGGCCTCACAGGATGCTATGTAATTATAGGTAAGGACTGAGGGCTGGGCAGGAAGAGACTCATTGTCCCTCAACCTGGCCTACTTTCTCCAGTAAGGAGATGGTGGTTTCAGTTGGAGGCACACAAACTCATGAAGTGCCAAGAAGAGATGGGTGCTTCCACGAGTCACCCAGAGCACAGGTGCTAGCTAAGTCAGGCCAGCGTGGCCTGGGTTGTCTGGGGCATGTGCCCTTGGGTTCAGCATGCCTAGACAAGGCTGCCATCTAGTGGTGAAGGGGTGTAAGGGTTAGGGAATGCGTCTGTCTCTCCAAAACGTTTGCCTGTGGATTCTGGCCATGTCCATTTTTGCCATCGTGATGAGGGCTTGCCACAGACGTGAGAAATCTGAGCTCTAGAATCAGCCTGATCTGAAGTCCTGACTGCTACTCAGTGGTTGACAGAACGCAGTGTACTTACCTTTAAATCAAGTGGTATCATTGGCCTTGCAAAGTTCCTGTGTGTCTGGGAGCGTTTGTGGGCCCTTCCGTGGCCCATGAGTCCATGATCAGGAAAGCTCCTGCTGCTGCCTAGGCATTGTGAGGCGAGTCTTGCTCCACTGACTCAGGACTTTGACACCATGTGTTGTGTATGGTAGAGTCATTGAGCCAGGTGAGACTGTGGGAAGGGACCTGGTAGGACTAACACATGGTGTAGATGTGGCTACAGCATTATTATTCTCTTAAGTTTCACTTTGGCCTTCACTGTGTTGATGCCCACAGTGGGTCCATTCCTAGTTGAGCAGATGTCACCCTTGCTATCCACTACGGTTTCCAAAGTTCCTAGTCCTAAGTTTTCCCTCTTGAGCTCCTGTCAGCTATGAGGGTGGGGCAGGACAAGTGACCAGACAGACTGTCCACTTTCTGTGCTCAGCAAGGAGTGAACGAAGGAGAGCTTAACTGTGTGAGTGCACACACAGATTTTAGTAACTGCTGATCCTTAGCTGGCATTCAGCTCAAGTCCGGGCGCCCTGCTACCCCTGACTTTGATCACCTAACTGGCATGCACATGTTGTCTGTGGCTGATGTTAGGTAGTGTAGAGTTGTCATATTGCACACGCGTGTGTGCATGCATGCGTGCGTGTGTGTATTGGTATGTTAAGGTGTTTGGAAACACTGGCTTGAGTGACCAGCCTTGATTATCTCCTTTTGCAGCAAAGTCCAGTGATCTTTCAAATATGCCTGCTAACAGCTCTCGGCCTCTGTCAAACACCAGCAAATTGGGCAAAATAGACCCCGCCATTCTGCATCAGGCCTTGCCAGCAGTCCCTGCCAAGGCATCTTGCAAACAAGCCAAAGGGCCTAATGCTGCCCAGACAACAGTAGAGCAGCCCAAGGCTTCCATCCTGACTCCTCTCAGCCAACCACCTCAGACTCCAGAACAAAGAGGACCGAGGCTGGACCCTGACACCCTGACGTCTTCTCAGCTGAATAAAATGAGCAGCATAAAACGGCAGAACTCCTATCTAAACTGTAAGATAGAGGCTGTGTCTACCGATACAAACCTATTTAAAGTCCCCCAGTTTTCTGTTGGTAAGTCCTGGGTGTGTTTGGTCTTTAAGAGTTTGAGAGGTTACCAGTATGGCTAGTGCTGTTTTTAACTTTAGCTCTGACCTTCTGTCTAGGGCGATTCTGCCCACTTACTGTGTCCATCCTTCTGGTGGGTGAGCCATAGCCCTGGGCTGCTGCTTGCTCATTGTTGTCTTCAGTGCGGTCGTTATGTCTGGAGCTGTGGCTTTTAATTTGTTGCCTGGGTGGGTTAGAGCTTTGTCAGTCTGTTGGGATGGTATTGGTGGTCCTGCTTCTGTGGGTCTGTTTATAACCATCTGGATTGTGTTTTCATTAAGGGGCTGAGCTTGGCAGCCAGAGAATGTGCAGACCAGCCTGCTCTACTCTGGCCTTTTTAACCTCTCACAGATGGGTCTAGAAGGGTGTCGTCTGGAATGGTCTAGCCCTGGCACTGATGTGGGGTTCTGACCAAATAGCTCTCTTCTAAGCTACATGTTAGTTTGTTCCATCCACTCAGGCTGGGTGGAGTGAGCTGTTTCCAAGCCCTTGCTTCCCACTAGGAGCTTGTGGTTAGGGTTTTTTTGTTTGGGTTTTTTTGTTTTTGTTTTTTTAACTCATTGCTCTTTGAGGACCCAGCACCCAATAAAAACACCCTCGCACAAACTTATTACTTTCTCATGAATGCTTGACTTTTTTCTAGCCAGCTTGTCTTAAATTATGCCTCTGGACTTTTACATTTCTCTATTTCTATATATCTTTTCTTTCTTTCTTACTCTGTTATCTGGCTGGATGATTGGCCTCCAGCATTCTCCTCTCCTCATCTTCTTGCTCCTCCTTCCACGTTCTCCTTCTATTTATTCTCTTCTGGCAGCCCTGTCAATCCCTCCTGCCTAGCTTTGGCCGTTCAGCTCTTTATTAGACCACTCAGGTGTTTTAGACGGGCAAAGTAACACAGCTTCACAGAGTTAGACAAATGCAACATAAAAGAGCGCAACACATCTGTGCATCATGAATCAAATATTCCACAGCATAAACGAATGGAACTCATCTTCAACTTCTATTCCAACAGCAGTTGCTCCTGTTGACCTTCAGGTATCTCTCCCTGTGTGATGTGCTGCTGCTGTGTATCTGCCCACTCAGGAGATTCCACAGAGCTCTCCAGGTTCTTTCTCTCCGTGTGGCTTCTCTCCAGTTCTCTGGCTCTCAAATTCTGGTACCTCAGTCCCCCAAACTCAAGCAACTATCTGTTTCAGCCACTAAGACTGTCCTGCTCTGTTTTGTCAAGACCAGCTTGTGCTACATAATGAGTTCTGGGACCCAGGAGCACACAGTGAGACAATATTAAAAAACAAAATGGCTAGGTGATGGTGGCGCATGCCTTTAATCCCAGTGCTTGGGGAGGCAGAGGCAGGTGGATCTCTTGAGTTTGAGGCCAGCCTGGTCTATAGAGCGAGTTCCAGGGCAGCCAGGGTCACAGAGAAGCTTTGTCGTGTCTTTTCCCATTTAAAGCACATCTTAAAGCTTGGGCTGTACAGTGGCAGAGTCCTTTCCTAATGTTTGAGGCCCTGTATTCAGTCCCTTTCTCCACCCACAAATATAAATAGAAAGCTATTCATTGAAAAAATAATTTAACTTTCTATTTACCTGTGGGTGTGTGCGTGCACCATGACACAGCTGGAGTTCAGAGTACAACTCACAGGAACTGGTTCATGATACCTTTAATCCCAGCACTCAGGAGCCAGAGGCAGGCGGATCTGAGCTCAAGGCTTCCTAGTCTACAAAGCAAATTCCAGATAAGCCAAGACTACACAGTAAGATCCTGTCTCAAAAACAAAACATAAAAAATAAAATAAAAAATAAAAAATTTAGAATCAGCAACGAGAGAAGCATTGGAAAGGATTGACACTGGTGGGGTTGGCAGAGGCAGGGGTTTTCAGTCTCCAGAGAGCAAGGAAGCCCTGAGCACAGAGCAGGAAAGCTTCACAAGCGGTCAGCATGGGAGGCTTTCTCCTTGACCTGTGGTGGCTCCACCAAAACTTGTTATCCGAGGTGGGACTCTTGCACATGGTGGCAGCCGCTCTGTCGGCTCGTAGTTGGTTGGTCTCGGCCTCCCACTTGTCATTTTCTTTTTCTAGTGGAAAGTTCAGAAAGAAATAGGGGAGGCAGACGCAGTGGATCTCTGAGTTCAAGGTCAGCCTGGTCTACATAGGGAGTTCCAGGGTAACTAGAGCTGCAATCCCTACTTCAAAAACAAAAACACAACAGAAGGAAGAGGAGGAGAAGAAACAGGGACAGTGAAAAAAAGTCAGGCATGGTGGCTTCTGCCTGTGATCCCAGTATGAGGGAGACTGAGGCAGGAGAGCACAAGTTTTAGACTGATGGGCTACAGAGTGAAGCCCCACCTCAGACAAAACAAAACCCCAGATTGAGGCCTCTGCCGAGCATCTTTATGTGTGTGATTGTTTTGCCTGAGTGTATATGTGTACACCTTGTGTATTCCATGCCTAATGTAGAGACCAGAATTATACACAACTGTGAGCTGCCATGTGGGTGCTGGGAATCGAACCTGGGTCTTCTGGAAGAGCAGCTAGTGCTTTTAACTGCCAAACCATCTCTCCAGTCCACATTTGCATTTAATAGAATACTTGACTCCCATTGAGAAAGTGTCCTTTCAGTGCAGTGGAACAAGAAAGGTTGGCAACAGAGTGACGCTTTGGTGTGGTGGTTTGAATGGGAATGGCCGCCATTGGCATGCATATTTGAATAATTGGTTCCCAGGTGGTCGAACTGTTTGGGAAGGATTAGAGAGTTGTCTTGTTGGAGGTGTGTCACTGGAGGGTGAGCTTTGATGTTTCGAAAACTGTGCCATTCCCAGTTAGCTCTCTCTCTGCTTCATCTTGTGGCTCAGATGACCTCTCGGCTTCTGCTCTAGCACTATGCTTGCCTTCTTGCTGCAGTGCTTCTGCCATGGTGGTCAGTTGAAACTGAGCCCCATTAAATGAGTTCCTCTGTCAGTTGCCATGGTCATGCTGCTTCACAGCAGTAGAAGAATAATTAAGACACTTCTAGTTTGCTCTGCTGTTGCTATGATAAACACCACGCAATTGAGTGTATTTAGCTTTTGCTTCCGCATCACCGTCAGAGCCGGAACTCGAGCAAAGACCACATAGGAATGCTGCTTCCAGGCCTAGGCCTACACAGCTTCCAGTGCTGGGCCCTTTGCTGCACCAGTCTGATGGAAGCTATTCCTCAGTTGAGGTTCTCTCTCCCACGTGTGTCAAGTTGACAATAAAGATTAGCAGTCGCAGTTGGAGTGGTCCTTCTGGCCAGAATAATCTCTCCAAACAGCAGTGCTGAGCTGAGCTAAGGATGCAGCCACTAGATAACCCAAAGAGAACATTCCAGGCCGAGGACACGATGCTGTAAAGGTCCTGTGGCAGAAAGACGCTTGAGCTCCTAGAAGAGAGGGAAGACAGTATTGAGAATGCAGCTGGAATAGATCCTACTGCAAGCCCCAAACATTGGTTTTGTTAAAGAAGAAAGAGGAGGTGGTGGTTTATCCCCCCGCCCGAATCAAAGTCTGAGTAGATAGAGGATATGGGGACACTTGTGGCCCTGCTGTGTGCATCTGTCAGGAGGAGTGAGGTGAGACACTCAGTGGTTCCTGACAGAAGGGTGCTGCTAGGGTGCAGAGGGTACAGTAACATGCTCAGTGGTAGTGGTCTGGAGCCTCAGGGTTACTCTTGCTGTGCTGAAACACCATGACCAAAGCAGGCTGCAGGGCGCAGGTGCTATTTCACTCACAATTCCATGTAACCGTTTATCAAAGGCAGGAACTCAAGCAGGGCAGGAACCTGAAGATAGGAGCTGATGCAGAGGCCATGGAGGGGTGCTGCTTCCTGGCTTGCTCCTCATACCTTGCTCAGCCTGCTTTCTTATTGAATCCGGGACCACCAGCTGAGGGATGATACCACCCATGATGGGCTGTGCCCTTCCCTATCAATCACTAATTAGGAAAATGCCTTAATTGAGGTTCCCTCCTCTCAGTTGACTCTAGCTTGTGTCAAGCTGAGATACAACTAGCCAGCACAGAGCCCAAGGGAATAAGGCAGAAACTCTCATGACATGAGAAGCTTTTGAAAACGAAATGGCAGTAGAGAAGTATGTGACTTTATAAGGTCATTGGTAACACTTATCAAATCACCTTGACAGCAGTTTTAAAAACAGGGGTGGGAGGTGGGGCAGGCACAGACAACTCTTGGATGTGGATTTGAAGAGTGGGGACTGGGGCAGGACTGGAGGGGGAGTGAGGTGAGAAGCTTAGACCAGTTCATGACAGTGGGGTGCTGCAGAGGGTGACAGGAGTGTGGTTGGTGGTGGCCTGGAGCCTCAGATGGCCTTGCATGGCCTGCTAAGATGGGCCTCTTTGGTGGCTAGGGCCAAGGATTCCGGTGATAGCCGCTTTACCCATGGTTTCTGAGACAGCCAGATAATACATGGAGGTCCTGGCTCCTGGGTCTTTGGGTCCCCGGATTGACTCTCAGGATCATGAGAGGCAAGTTTGTGTTTCATCTAGAATCGTGTGGTGTGACAGGCCATCTGGGTTATGCTGGGCTTTGCTCAGTGGCTGGTGAGCCCACACTGAGTTCTGACTCTGCTTGATGCCTGTCAAATACCAGCTGAGGCATCCACCTGGAGAACCTTATCACTTGTAGACAGTGTATGTAATGTGTCTGAGCTAGGGATGCCACAGCTCCAGGATGTGAAGGTACGGTAGGCTTCACTGAATTGCCTGGGACTTCATCTGCACGATATCCATGTGCATGGGAATGCAGGAAGCAGCCTGACAGGCGCAGGAGACTTGGGATGAGCCTGTCATGTAACCCAAACCCAGGCCAGCTGGGAAAGGGACTGGCATAACGGTACAGAGGGTTCTCGGCATCAGACCCAGCCCATGGCTCAGTGGGATCTTATGAGGGTTTCCTTGTGTGTCTTATCTGACCTTCTGTCTGTACTTTACATGGACTGTTGGGAAAGTGGGGGCATTTAAAGGAGAGTGCCCAGGTGGTAAGGGCACATGCCAGGCTTTCCACATGGCTCTCTTCTCTCCTGTTCTTAGGCGAGTCAGCTGATGGCATGACCCCAAAGTTCTCACGGACACATCGACTGCAGTCCTGGACACCAACTAGCAGGTAGCTGACAGAGTTGCCTCCTTTTTCACCTTTTGAGAACTGCTGTGTGTCTGCAGGCTCCGGGGAGTGCCGCCTGGGCTGCAGGTCAAGCTTCTGCGGTGAAGGCTTTCTGTCACACTGCCCTACCCATCTTGCTATTGTGAACACTGCTAGTTCTGCCACAATAGCAAGATGGGTATAGGACAGTGGGTTTGACCCTTGGCAGCGGGTGTGAGCTTGATCTGAGAGCACCCCTCATGCCTGAATTGCTCTGTGTAGGGAGCCCATCTTTCAGCTCATACTGTTTAAAGGTTGTTTCCAGACTCTGAAGATTGTCTTTGGATGGGAGAGTTGGTCAGTGACTTTCTAGGCCTGCCAGGGCACTATGTTAGTAGTATGTCCTAGAGCTGCTTCATCACATCTGGGGCTATCGTAACAGGCATACCAACACCTGGTTTTTGTTTAGTTAAGAGTCGGGGCTGGTGTGTGTGGGTCTCTCTGTGTAGGCTGAGCTAATCTCAAACTCAATCTTCCTGCCTCCTCCTTCCCTGCTGCTCTGATTGGCTTGTGCCACCATGCTGGGCATCTGGGATTTAAATGGTTGTGTGGCAGTTCTGAAGCCTGGTCTTCCCGATTGAGTGTCTGTGGGTCCATTACTCGGCACATCCTGTTTTCACATGGTGTTGGAGACTTTGTTTATAATGTCACTAATCCTATTGACTGAGGCTCTGCCTTCTGACCTAATCACCTCCCAGAGGACCTGTCTCCTATGTCATCATCTTGGGGGCCAGGCTTTCAACATAAGGATTTGGGGATGGGGGCTGGAGAGATGGCTCAGAGGTTAAGAGCACTGACTGCTCTTCCAGAGGTCCTGAGTTCAATTCCCGGCAACCACATGGTGGATCACAGCCATCTATGAGATCTGGTGCCCTCTTCTGGCATGCAAGCATACATAGAAGGAATGTTGTATACACAATAAATAAATCTTAAAAAAAAAAAAAAGAATTTGGGAATGCAAACATTTAATCCATAACTGGTAATAATGACTTGACTCAGCCTCTGGTTTAAGAGCAACAACAAGGTAACATTTGGGACAGATGTTGGTTAAGGCATGGGAGTGCCAGGAAATGCTGAGTTCCCCAACTCCGTTCTCACCTCATAAGCCTGGGGATGACTGGGAAAGAGGTGAAAAACACCATCAGTTCACCTCTTAGCCAGAGTCTGATGGGAGCCCAGATGTCTTTGTAGAGAAAATCTACCGGCATGACTCTCTCCTTAAGTCCCTTCCGTGGATGATACCATGAATGCAGCCATGTTCAAGGATGTTCTAGTTACCTGTGGGACAGGGTGGAGGCATTGCTTGCAGAGGAACCTGAAACTCATCCAAGGTCTCATGGAGGCTGCTGGCATCCTTGAGTGCGGTCCATGCCAGAGTCCCTTCTCAAGGACAGGGCCCACTCAGACTCCCTGGCTGCCCGTTCAACTTCAATGTCTGTTCACGATATCCGTCTTCACCAGAGTCATCAGCAGCACTCCTGTGAGGCGCTCATCGGGGCCCACTTCACAAGGACTGCCCAGCAGTGTGAGGACCCCTGTGAGCGCAAGACGGACATCAGCGCTGCCCACACCTGCCAGTCGGCGCCTCTCTGGCCTTCCATTAATGGCACCTCAGTCCATGCCCAGGGCTCTGGCATCCCCACTGTGTGTGCCTGCCCGGCGACTTTCTTCTGAGCCTAGGAGAAGGTCAACAACAGTCAGGTAAAAAAACAAGGATCGAGTGAGCTTTTGTCTTTAGTTCCCCAGACCTCGGGGTCTCTTGTGCTGGGAAGGTGCAGGCAACAGATAGGAGAAACAGGAAAATAAGCTCAGCGTGTGTGTGTGTGTGTGTGTGTGTGTGTGTGTGTGTGTGTGTGTGTGTGAGAGAAAATAAGCTCAGCGTGTGTGTGTGTGTGCGTGTGCGTGTGTGTGTGTGGTCTGCTGTACCATGTATGTGTTGGATGTGTGTGTTTTAAGTATAATATGAAAAGAACTCTTCCCAGCTTGTTGTGAAGCCCATAAACCATGACAAAGAAGGTATTCGGTTCTGATTTGTGGATATCGTTGCTGTTCCCGGTTTCCACAGTTCATTTAGCTCTGAGTCATCAGGTGCTTAGGGTTGTGCTAGGTGCCGAGAGGTCTGGGCTTGAAGCACAGCATGCCAGGTGTAGCTGTTAGTACAGTGGATGCTGCAGTGTGGAAAGCTGGGCGAGACTGGGCTTCCCACCTGGCCAGAGTGAAGGTCTCCTGAGAGAGCAGTGGGGAGGGTCACTCAGGCAGGCAGGCACTTGACTCACCTAGGCCTGGGGGTGGGGTGGAGTAGCTACAGCCTGTGGGCAGAGTTAGAGCCCCTCCTTTGTAATTAATGGCTCTAGAGAAAAGGGCTGCTGTGGACGTGAAGTGTGAGGCTAGACTGATAGAATCAGAAGTGGAAGGAGCCCTGGCAATGCTTGGTCCTCCTGTCCGTTGAGGGTGTCCTCAGATTTAGGCCATGGGGGCAGGCCTCTGGCCCCAGGGCCAGGTGCTGCTTCAGGGACTGCTTTCATGCCATGGCTGATGAAAGTATTTTAGAAAGATTGTAAAAGTTTTTTTCTCCCCTACCCCCCCCCCAGAGCGGAACCAACACAGGAGAGCAGCAGCAATGGGCAGGGCCAAGGCTTGTTCTCAGATGAGAGCTCTTCCCCTCCGTCCTCTGTGCCTCAAGCGCTTGACTTTTCTCCAAAGAGTGACTTTCCTCCTTCCCACGGCTCCACCGCAGGTGCAGCTCAGGGTGAAGCAGAGCCTCATGAAAACACGAGCCCCAGTGAGGTACATGGAGCTGGTTGCAATTAGGAGCCCTCTGAGATGCATGAAGAGCCACCAACAGGGACTCATAGCTCCCTTCCCCCTTCCCCCTTAAGGCTGGGCCTATGGTTCCAGCAGGGGGAGCTCAGGACTGGGAACTAAAGAAATGTTTGACAAGGGAGTTGGTTGGGGGTCAGAGGCCAGGGATGGGAGCAAGCTGAAGCTCCCTACTAGCTCTGGGTAGGGGTGCACTGCCCAGAGGGGAGCTTACTCCCACTCTGCACGCACTCCAACCTTTCCCTTGGGTTTCAAGCTGTGAGTCCAGGCCATAGGCAAAGCCTGGCTTGCCAGGGTGGTTCCCACCAACATGGTTCTAGACTTTCCCTCTCTCCACGCCCTGCTTAGGATCTTCTCCTGGACATCAAGCTGGACCAGCTGACCATCACTCCTGAAGCAGGGGGCAGAGACCTATCTGACCACCCTCTCATCGACTTCAGCAACACCCCTGAGTCGAACATGGCTTTGGGACCCAGCAGCTGGCCCCTGATCGACCTTATAATGAACACTCCAAACATGGCCAGAAACAATGTGGGGAAACCGCCAAAGGCTGAGGTTGGGCAGGTGAGAAACCTCAGGGCATCCATACTGACTTCAGCCCAGGGTGCTGTCAGACCTGGGCCCCGCATGGTGCCCTTGGGGCTCACAGGGCTTCTGTCTCACTCTCATGTCGGGCAGGCTTGGCTTCTCTGTGGTCACCCATTGCCATCAGGCATCTTGCTGGACCTGGAGGTTCTCTCAGGACAGCAGTCAGGTCCCCAGCACCACACGTTTCTGCCCACTGTGTCAGGGAGTCCCACAGTGCTTATGAGTGTGAGGGTCTAAGAGTCTTAGACATGGTGGTTAAGTCTCCTTGGCCTCACTGCTGTGCCGAGTTGTTTTCAGTCCCTGGGCTCAGCCACAGCAGCTGCTTGTGTCTGTGTTGGCTGCCCAGACAGCTGTATTCACCTTGCTATCCATTCTCTTCCAGCTGATTGACCTGGACTCCCCACTGATTAAGCTGAGCCCTGAGGCTGACAAAGAAAATGTGGACTCACCACTGCTCAAGTTCTGAGCAGAGCACCTTCTGCCCTTCACGGTTGACCTTTGTCGTGTCCTCAGACTGTAGACACAAACGTAGGAAGGAATTGTATTTGACTGGGGGGAGGCTTGCTATACTGCTTGTGTCTGGAGTGGCGCCCAGGTAGGGTTCCCACTGTGAACCTAAGCAGTCTGCCTTGATTCTTTTGTATGTAAAATAGCCAATGACTGTAAACTTAAAGTTGTTTGAAAAGTTAAATATTCTAGATTTAAATTAAATTATAAAGTACATTAAAATATGCTTGATACTGACACTTGATGTTTGGACATGGAGAGAGCTGTTTCCATCTCTCCAGACATGAAGATTCTCATTATCCAACCTTAATTTTCAAAAATGTAGGGAAATAAAATTGGTATAAATATCAGTCTCTGGTCCACCCCAGGAACACCAGCCTGTCATCTGGGCAGGCCTAATAACCTGCATTGTTGATACAGTTGGCTAATTCTGATGCAGTAGTCTAAGGAGCACACCTTTCATGGCTGCTCCGAGCAGCTAGAGTGCCAAGAATAAAGGGAGTTGGGCTGTGAAGGAGGGTCGCTTCAGAGTGATAGCCCCTGAGCCTGCTGCTCTCTTCCCTGGGCCACTTCTGAGCACACACCTACCAGATGATGTGGGACACTGGGAAGAAGGTCACTTTAAAGCCAGTCCCATGCTTGAAGCCTCACTTCAGAAAGTGGCTACCTGGAAGCCACTGGCCTATGGATGACGGCAGAAAGCACTATGTGGAGCCCACTCATGTCTCTGCTTCAGTCTGGAGCCTCTCACTGTCCACGGTTGGGAGAAAGAAGTCTGGATGGGTTTCTCATTCTCTGGTTATGTGCTGAATGCAAAGCTGCTAGCTGGAGCATGGTTACTGCATCAGCAGGACAAAGTGAGAGGGGATATCACACGGCATTGCTGCATCTGTATGTCCATCTAACAGAGATCCTGCATGCTGCATTCCCTGAAGGGATGGAAGATCATTCCCCAGTGGGCAGTAAGTTCTGGATCCTGAGCATTAGCAGTTTAAAGTGCCTTCATCTTCCCTCCTTCCACATGGGAAAAGCAAAATATGGAATTGAACTTATTAAGCAAGTATTGGGTTTGCATTAGGGGCTGGGCTGCATTTTCCTTAGGGTATAGTGGGGTGTTTGGTGGGGAAAAGATATTAACCCATAGTAACCAGGCTACCTTGGTAGTGTTCACTCAATGACTGTATTTAGCCCTCAGCTCAGGCTCAGCCCTTGTGTGCCTTTCCCTAATGTGGCTGGGCTCTGCTCTGTCTACCAGGACATCTGATGTTTGGCAGCCTGTGTTATAATCCGTCTGCTTTCCCCTCTGAAGATACTCAAAGGCAGCTTTCCTAAGTCCTTGTTCTTTACATATCCTAAGCTGGCTATTCAAAGGGTCAGCTTTGTGACACTGGTTGGAGACTTAGCCTAAGAGACTGGCATTTAGTACATGGGCGGATAACTAAACCTTCACCCTCCCAGATGGCAGAGGCCTCCCCCTGTGGGCAGTGTTCTCCTTTTCTTCATCCTCCCCTTCCCTCCTTCCCCTCCTCCTCCTCCCTCCTTTCTTCTTCCTCCTCCTTTCTCCTTTCTCCTTCCTTCTTCTTCCTAGCTCCGTAGATCAGGCTGGCCTCAAACTCACAGAGACCCACTGCCTCTGCCTCCTGAGTCCTGAGATTTAAAGGTATGTGCCACCACCACCCCCCGGCTAAGGGCAGTGTTTCTGAGTTTACATGCCTTTTGTGTTGTTGCCACACAGCACTTTATCATGTCACCTTTGCCTCAGCTGGTCCATGGTGTATTAATTATACTGCAGACTATTAGAAGTATAGGTTAGCTAAGTATCATGTGTTTAATCAGAGAGACATGTCCTACTTTGTTTTCTATTGTAATAAAACACTGACCAAAAGCAGCTTGGGGAGGAAAGATGGTTTGCACATCTTAAACACAGTCCAACCTGAAGAGAAGTTAGAATAAGAACTCAAAACAGGAACTGAAGCAAAGGCCATAGAGGAATACTGCTTACTGGCTTGCTCCTCATGGTTTGCTTAGTTCTTTTACAACCCAAGATAACACCTGCACAGAGGTGACCCTGCTCACAGTGATCTAGGCTTTCCTACATTAGTCATATATAAATCAAGAAAATCCCGCCCCCCCCCCAGGGGTTGGAGAGATGGCTTAGCAACTAAGAACACTGCTGCTCTTCTAGAGAGCTTGAGTTCAAGTCCTAGCAACCAAGCTTGACTCTGTAGTTGGATCTGTAGTTGGATCTGATGCCTTCTTCTGGCAAAAAGTTGTACATGCAGATAGAGCATTGATATATATATTAAATTTTAAAAAGTCTTAAGAAAATCTCAAAGGCTGGAGAGATGGCTCAGCTGTTAAAGGCTAGGCTCACAACCAAAAATATAAGAAAATCCCACAGTCTTGCCTAAGGGTCAATCTAACGGATTTTCTCGATTTCTCTTCCAAGATGACTCTAGCTTGGGTCAAGTTGACAAAAAGTTCTAACTAGGACAACATAGGTTGTATGTTTGTCAGGCTTCTGCTACTCTGTGGTTGGTCCTATCACAGGCTCTGGCAGGGAAAGTGAGGCTTGCTATATTAAATGCCTACACCTAAGAAGGCAAGTCCCAGTCCTCTAGGCTGACCTGTGTGTGTTATCCTTGGCTGGGACACTCCACAGACATGACCCCTTGCCTTCTTGCCTGCCCAAGTCTTGA
This sequence comes from Dicrostonyx torquatus, assembly GCA_028555095.1. Classification (NCBI taxonomy): domain Eukaryota; kingdom Metazoa; phylum Chordata; class Mammalia; order Rodentia; family Cricetidae; genus Dicrostonyx; species Dicrostonyx torquatus. The sequence goes on along the minus strand of JAQHUG010000146.1, from coordinate 2,426,555 downwards.
CTTTCTTTGCTCATACCCTACTCACCCCACCCTGGTTCAGTTTTTAGGTCCAGCTTCTTCCTGCAGCCACCCACCACCTGTCAGGTGCCTGGCTCCCCACAATGAATTCAGAAAGAGCCACAGCTCCAGCCCCAGGTCCCAAAAGCATCCACTCATCAGACTTCATCCTCCAAGAATGGCCTATGAGACACACTCCCCCTCACCCACCGACAGGGTTTTTCTGTGTAGCCTTAGTTGTCCTGGAACTCGCGCTATAGACCAGGCTGGTCTCAAACTCAGAGGTCTGCCTCTGCCTCCCGAGTGCACTCTTAAGTCGTGGTATCTCCAAGGCACCAGGTTCGACTTCAACTTCTATCCACTGTGGCTTATTGGACCTCCTAACCATGCTCCAACACTCCGACCCAGCACCTCGGAAAGCCTTACTAACAGTCCACTCTGTTCTGTCCACTGACCTCTGCACCCTCTGCGGCTGCAGCAGCTTCAGTCATTTGCACCGGGAGGACCCGATGCCAGCTCTCAGGAAATCTAGAATACAGTGGAAACGTGGTGACAGTCCAGTCCCTCTAGCCGGTAACCATGAGGAGCCAGTTGCAGACACAACACGGTATCCTCGCCCTTGTGCATCCAGGACATCTTTGGGACCTCAAGCCAGAGCAGAGGCTGTTCCTGGTGCAGCTGACCCGGGAGGACAGCTGAGCGCAAAAGAAAAGGCGGGGCAGGAGCAGCAGGCGGCGGTTGGGAAACTCGACCAGCCCAGTTCATTCCCAACCTCTCCAGGACGCGACACCCCTAGCACATCTCAGCCAATCCGCCGCGCAGAACCAGAAGGCGGGCAGAACGCAGGGTGGGCGGAGCACGTTTCCGGCCGGGTGAAGAGTTGAGGACGCCCCGGAGGCCGGGACTTCCGGCGTAGCGTAGACGCAGCCCGAAAGCTGCTGGTAAAGAGTTGCCTGTAGGCAGATGTCGGCGCTGCGGCACGTCGTTTGCGCCCTGTCTGGTGGCGTGGACAGCGCGGTGGCTGCGCTGCTGTTGCGGCGGAGAGGTGAGGCCAGGGTTCCTCACTGGGGACAGGAACTGGGCTCATCCAGGCCTTAGGCCTGGCCTCTGCAGACTCCGCGGGCCTCCACTTGAGGACGGCCACCTGCTTGGTGATTAAATCACTCCTGTGTTTCCCCTTCGTTGATGACAAACTTTCTCTAAACGGCTATCATTTCTTCCTGACTTCTAAACATAGCCCCACAGGACCGTAGGGTCCGGATCTGATACCAACTACCCATCTAAATTCCTCCCGCTGTGCCTCCTCCCTCTATTTCGACCTCATTCTGTTTTCACGTGGCAGTGTTTATGGAGCCTCAGCCGTGAATCACCTTCCCAAAGGCTCGGGCAAGTCAGAATTTGGACACGTTAATTAAGCACCCCTCTGTAAAGTGGGATAACCCCAAATTTGGGGGTGTCTGGAATTGTTAAATGGCATAGTTTGTATTGAAAGGGTTAGCCATGCAATATGAGATTGGTAAGCAGGAGCGATTTTACAATATAATCACAGCTGCCATGAGAGGTATAAGTGCCGAAGAGGATGGGCATAGCATACATATGTGTACTGGGTGGGAAAGGGAGAAGGGAGCCACGCCTAGAAGCAGAGGTGCTTGAGCTGGGACTGAAGCTCAGTAGGAGTTCTCTACGAAGGGCTGGCTGCTGAGGCCAGTGACACAGGCAGGAGTCAGAGGATAGATAGAGTGCTGAGAGTCTGGCCAGGGTAGGGTAGAGAGGTAGTGAAGCCACATGGTATTAGGGAGTAGTCAGCTATGAATCTTGGAAGGTTTCCAATGAGGACTGCGACTGCATGCTTTGGGAGGTGCAGCAGGTTGACTGTGTTTGTCCGGATTTATCATTTTACTACTGAAGGAAGACAAGTCCTGCTGGCTAGTTTTTATGTCAGCGTGACACATGCTGGGTCCCCTGGAAAGAGGGCGCTCAGAAAATGCCACCATCACATTGGCCTGCAGGCTAGTCTGTGCAGCATTTTCTTGATTAATGAATGGCTGATGTAGGAGGACTTATCCTATTATGAATAATGCTACCCCTGGGCAGGTGGTTCTGGGTTGTATAAAGAAGCAGACTGAGCAAGTCTTTGGGAACTAGCCAGTAAGCAGTTTTCTTTCATGGCCTCTGCTTCAGTTTCTGCCTCCAGGTTTCTGACCTGAGTTCTTGCCTTGGTTTCCCTTGATGATGGGCTGTGTTCTTTAAGACAAAATAAATCCACTTCAAGTTGCTTTTGGTCATGCTGTTTATCACATCAATAGAAACCTAGTCAAAACATTGGGTCTGTCCCTCCAGGCTGCAGTGTCTCTCATTTCTGTCTTTTCTTGGATTTCTTTCATGGAAGAAACTGATGGCCGTATCAGGGGGAAAGCAATTATCCTCTCATTTCGGCATCAAGGGCTCTTGTAGGGGATGTCCTGTCACATTCCCTCGAGTGCCTACCCCCCAGTATGTGGGTATGTCTCTCTGTGGGATAGTTGATTAGGCAGATTTGGTATGGGGATAAAGAGGTGCTAAAGCTCTGTGTAGAGTTTGTTCATCCTACAAACTTGTCGGTTTTTAGCTCTCCTTATGCACTGGGCACTGTACTAGCTCTGGGGATCCAGGATTGGATTGTGCCATCTCTGCCCTCCAGAAGTCCTCTTCTTTAGTAAGTTAAGTGCAAGACTAGCTCAAGAGCTGAGCCCAGCATGGCTAATCTCTGTGGTAAAGCAGAGTCAGGTGCTTCCAGATGCAAAAGAAGGCCTCATCCCATAGGTCCTTAGGGTGTGTAGGACCATAATGGGCATGGCATTTCATTTGTTAAAGAGTTGTCAGCAAAAATTTTCCCTGAAATTTTTTTTTGGGCGTGTGTGTTTGTGGGGGGGGGGCTGTTACTTGAAGCTTTTAGTACAACTACTCTGTCTTTCCTTACATTCAGCTCATTCAAGAGAAACAGGGTTTTGATGCAGGTTGAGCATCTGTGAGTTTTCTAAGACTCTGGAGTGCCAGTGCTGCCCTATGTGGTTTTTGTCACAGTAGAGAAGAAAATAGATCATAAAATATGTGGGTGGTAACGCTGCCTGCATGTATGTCTGTACCATGTGTTTGCCTGGTATTAAGGCAGGCCAGAAGGAGGCATTGGATCCCTTAGAACTGGACTTACAGGTGGTTGTGCCTGTGCTTCCTGTGTGGATACTGGGAATTGAACCTGTGTCCTTTGGAAAATCAACAAGTGCTCTTAACCCTAGAGCTATCTCTCTGTCCCTGTTTTTTTTTTCTTTTTTAAACAGAATCTTGATATGTAGTTTGGAGCTAGCCTCAAACTCAGTACCTTCCTGCCCTAGCCTCCCAAATACTGGAATCTTAGGTGTGTGTGATCACATCTGGCTGAATAGCTTGAGTTTCTGCTCACTGTTCAGTCATTCAGCACATATCTGATATGCGCCTGCTGTGTGTTAAGCACTGTTTTGATACATAGGGTGGAGAAAGCTCATTTTGTTCACTTTGGGGACACAGTTTCAATATGCAGTGTACTACAGTGTGGAGGCCTTAGCAGTGCAATGAGCGTTAAAGGGAAGAGCCTACAGGGATTACACTAGAATGGGACCCAGGCCTTAGGCCACGTGGACAGGCTTGGGCTGCCATCTGAAATCTACAGAGGCATCGGGGCTGAAAGGGTATGGTGTGTCCAAACTGCTCGGAGCACAGATGGCCCTGCTTTTTACCCTCACTTCTCTCTGCAGGTTACCAGGTGACAGGGGTATTTATGAAGAACTGGGACTCGCTGGATGAACACGGTGTCTGTGCGGCTGACAGGGACTGTGAAGATGCTTATAAAGTCTGTCGGATCTTAGACATCCCTTTCCATCAGGTGTCCTACGTGAAGGAGTACTGGAATGAGGTGTTCAGGTGAGTGCAGGCCACTGCCCACTCGGGGTTTACTATATTGTGAGTCTTTTCCAAGGAAGGGCGAAAACAGTCAGTGCTTCTCCACAGAGGTGCCCAAGACTGCTGCTGGAGTTGGAGCACCAGCGGCCTGGCCCACATCACCCTCACCCTTTCTCACCCTCTTCGGATATTTCCCACCTGCCAGAGGTTTCTGTTTTTCTTCCTGATTTTTTAAGACAGGGTTTCTCTGTATAGCCCTGGCTGTCCTGGAACTCTCTTTGTAGACCAGGCCGGCCTTGAACTCACAGAGATTCACCTGCCTCTGCCTCCATAGTCCAGCCAAAACACCATAACTATTACTGTTTACTATATGCTAAGCATTGTGCTACGTCTAAGAATACAAAGTCTATATATCATGGCCCTGTTCTGTAGGAATTGGCTATCTACTTGGTGATAGAATCTTTACCCGAGGTGCTGATGGGTGGTGAGCATCCTGTAGGAAACTCTGGTTTGAGAGGAGGGAGAATGGTGTGTCATAGAGTATGGTCTGGCAGCCTCATGGAAGAGGAGAGGGGTCTGAGCAGCCTCAAGGAAGACTTAAATAGAGGCTATTATATGGGGTACAAGAGCAGCAGTGAGGGGGAACATGTTCCTCTTCTATCTCAGGAATGTGTGAAGTTTGGCTAGTCACTTAGTTCTGCAGAGAAAGACACTCAGACTAGTCTCTGGTGAACCCTGACAATGCCTGGAAGCCCTTGCACATGCAGAGATAACAGGCCATGTTCATTGTAGGTTGCTCTTGTCTCAACTTTTCTACTCCACATAGAAGACCTTTGACAATTTATTTGATTTTTTTTTTGTTTTGTTTTTTGAGACAGGATATCTGTGGCACTAGCTGTCCTGGAACTAGCTCTTGTAGACCAGGCTGGCCTTGAACTTACAAAGATCCGCCTGTCTCTGCCTCCCAAGTACTGGGATTAAAGGCGTGCGCTACCACTGCCTGGTGATAATTTATTTGATTTTTCTAACTCAATTTTCTCATCTTTAAATCAAGAATGATGCTCATACCTACCAGGAGCATTGTGGGAATGAGTTGGTGCTGTCCTGCAGAGTTCTAGAACAGTGCCTGGTCCACTCACAAGGGTTTGGGCATTTTCTGTCCCTGTGACAAACACTGTAGCCAATGCAGCTAATGGAAGAGTTTGTTTGTGCTAACAGTTCAGAGGGATGCAAGTCTGCCGTGGCAGCCGGCCGCAGACATGGCAGTAGGCAGCAGGCAGCATCAGGGAGGGTGAACTGGGAATGGCATGTTACTTTTAACTTCAAAACCTACCCCCAGTGGCTTACTTCCTCCATCAGGGCTGTACCTTCTAAGCCTGCCCAAACAGCACCACCAGCTGGGGAACATCTGAGACTGTTTTCATTAAAATACTTGAGTTCTGAGAAGCCACTTGACATAGTAGGAAATGGTTTGATAATGAAGCTCTCATTGGGGAGGAAAGTATAGTTTGGGGACAATGGAGAGAAATTCCACATTAAACAAGCAACTTATTTGTTTTTTAAGGAATGTATCACTTAGCTCTGAGGGTGCTTTCCTTTTTTCCAGTGACTTTTTGAATGAGTATGAGAAAGGAAGGACTCCCAACCCTGACATCATCTGCAATAAGCACATCAAGTTCAGTTGCTTTTATCATTATGCTGTGGACAATCTTGGTAAGGAATTGGAATTGCTTCATCTGCGTGTTCAAATCATAGCTTTCCCGGCATAGTCAGGAGTTAGAACCTTGTGGACAGTTTTATCTTTCAGAACTAAAGTATACACTGAATGAGAAAGAACTTTCTAGTTCAAGGAGAGGATGCCCTCCATCATGGGCAGGCAGCTGGCCTCACATAGTTGAGAGGAGGTATGTTTGGCCACTGACCCAAAGGCTAAAAGGTGGCAGGACTCTAAGCACAGGACTCTCAGAAAATAGGATTCAGATCTAAATCAGCAGTGACTCGAGAAAGAGCATCAGTAAAGAGAAGTAGGCATGGGAACCTGCGCATCACCTGTATCAGCTGGAACACAGGAGTGCTGGAGACAGCAGAGCTCTCAAGTGTCTGCCGAGCAGGAAGTGAAACACACGCTTATAATCCTAGTAAGAAGAAGGCTGAGGCAGGACTGTTGGGAATTTGAGGCCAGCCAAGCTTCGTAGCAAATTCTAAGCCCTCCTGTATAGTGAAACCTTGTCTCAGTGAAGGAAGAAAGGGAGGGTGGGAGGCAGGCACATGGACAAGCCTGCAGACCAGTCTGACCATAGCCAGAATTGCACAAGATGGGAGTCAGCAGACCACTCACAGAGCAGCAGGCCAGGACTTAAGGGTCTGTGTGTTATTTCACTACACTGGCAAGAAGACTGCTTAAACTGGGAGTCAGTGGTGTCCAGAGTGTGGCCCACGGGAGCCCAGAGGACACCTAGCCTCTTAGATACATTTGTGTTGAGGGTCAGCCAAGCTGTGTGTAATCCGTGCCACACCTTCCCTGGTTCCCTGTTGCAGGTCTCCCTGACTCTCCGGGTCCCTATTCTGTATTTGAAGCCTACAATAGAAGCCCCCTAGTGGTCAGGCACCTGAAATTAGGCCGCTGAGGGAGTGGGGCTCTTCAGAAGAGCTCTACATTTCTTGCAGTATAGGTGATGGTCCTTAAGGAATGATGTGTAAGCAATGAGAAGATGCCGTGCTGTGTCCCGGAAGGTTCTAGTTGAGTGGTTTGTATGCAGTGTTAGGCCATCAGTGCAGCTGCTCAGGTCTGAGTCTGCTTCGCTGTGCCTTCCAGATCAGTTTCAGCAGTACCGACACCTGAACTTCTCACGGTGCAAAGGTAGCATCATGGGGACAGAAGAGATTACATATGTTGAGTGGTCCTTCCATAGGAGAATAATGCACACTTACCAAAATCACTGACATTAATAAAAGAGGGGTAGTTTATCTATGATTTCACATAAGAATCAAAGGAATTAGACTGAGGTTGTCCTTTTTTCCCCCATATTTTAAAAGTTGTGAAGACGGTATGACATGACTTTTTTCTGCTTACCACTGCCATGGGTGTGGTCTCTTACCAGTCAGTGCTTTGTCAGTGCCATTCCCATCAGGCTGCAGCATCAGAATCCACGCCTCCTCCTGTTGAATATTTTGGGCTTTTTTTTTTTTTTTCAGTCTTTGAGTAAGCTAGAAGAGTGAGTGGATCAGTTCTGACTTTTGAAAGGCCCTTTAAAGATGCAGGGTTCTATTAGCTTATAGTAGGAGTTGAAGGGAGCTGCTTAGTGAGCTATCACACAGGCCTCTGTGCCCCATGCTCTGTGGTCGGCGGGGGGATTGACAGTTGTGCAGGTTTCAGGGTGCGGCTGGTTCTGCATACTGCTTTATCTAGGCTGGTATCCTAATTTACTTTCTGTTGCCATGACAAAAATTATGACCAAATGCAACTTAGGGAAGGGAAGGTTCATTGGCTTACATGTCCCAATCACAAGGCATCATCATCAAGGGAAGCGAAGGCAGGAACTCAAGCAAAGGCCATGGAAGAATGCTGCCTACTGGCTGCTTCCCATGGCTTGCTCAGCTAGCTTTCTTCTACAATACAGGGCCATCTTCCTGGGGTAGTACTGCCCATATCAGTCTTTATCAAGAAATTGTTCACCAGCTGTGCATGGTGGCACACACCATTGGTCCTAACATTTAGGAGACAGAGGGAGTTCAGGACCAGCCTGGTCTACATAGTGAGTTCCAGGACAGCCAGCAGTATGTTGAGAGACCCTCACTGAAGAAAAAAAGTCTGCTATCTGATGGAGAAAGTCCAGTCTGGTCCAGTCTGATGGAGACATTTTCTTAGTTAAGGATTCCTCTTCCCAACTGACTCTAGTTTCTGCCAGTAATTTTGTGTCTCACACTGGATCCTTGTGTTTTGAAAACCCTCCAGGAGCAGATGCGGTTGCCACTGGCCACTATGCAAGGACCTCACTGGAGGATGAAGAGGTCTTTGAGCAGAAGCACACTAAGAGGCCAGATGGGCTGTTCAGAAATCGATTTGAAGTCAGAAATCGTAAGTTCATGTGCGCGGCCAGAGCTCTAATCTCTGTGAGCACGGAAGTACTTAGAAGGATGGCAGGAGTGGGGGCTGAGAATACAGCCCCCCACCCAATCCTGTGTGCTACTGGCTAATTAGGTTTAGATTTGCAAAGGCACAGGTAGCAGCAGGGTTGCTTCCCCAGGGCCTGTGGTTGAGCATTGCAATGCCCTGGTCAGGAGCCAAGGTGAGAGCTGTGAGGAAGGAGATCAGAAACTTATCATCTAGGTTATTACATGTTGGTAAGTTGAACTTCTAAAAATATCTGGGGAACTATTTGACAGTAATAACTGGGATGGTTTTAAGAGGGTCCCAAGCAGATGGTGAGTCACTTCCCATCTCGAATAGATATATCTGCTCATGTCAAGGACATGCTCACCTTTTTCAGTCCATACTTGTTCTGACTCTCCTAAGATGGTTAAGTACTGTGTTGAGTGACTTGGCTGTGGTAGTTTAATGATGCCTTGGTTTCTGGTGTGCATTTTAGGCAAACCAAAGCTGTTTTGTGGCTTTGGTCTAAGTCCTAGGGGATCATCCAAGTAGAGGCAGAAGAGCTCTTGGGCTTAGGGAATGGCTGTAGTTGTGAACCTGACCTTGTAACTAGCTGGTTTTCATCTCAACATGGTGCAGTGCCTGGCAGAACGAATAGGAGGGCAGGATCCTGGAAACAGCTAGCACCGAACTCTAGTCGGCTTCACCAGATGTTGGCCTGCCCTTTCCCTCTAACAGTTTTGTTACTATGTTACCAGCTTCCTGTTTCAAAGTCATAGGTTTTCATTTTGTTTTAAAATAACTCAGAAGGTAAATGTGGGAACACACCTGTAAGCCCAGCACTTGGAAGGCTCAAAAACAACCCATCAAAAAGAATCCAGGACACAGTAACTCAGAACCAAGAGAAAATGTACACAAATACTATTTGAGAGAATTTGGGTTTGACAGATTGAGTTCTAGCCTTATTTTCAGCCAGCTGCATTTTTTTTCCCACAAAGTAACAGGTCAGAAATGGGAAACAGCTCAGTTTGTAGAAGAGCTTTCAGCACCTGCATCATCTTGGACCAGACCTTAGTCCTTGCTGTAGAGATGGGGAGAATTCTCCTTTACAAGGCAATATCAGAGCAAGCGGGTGGAAACCTACAGGCAGTATGACGCTTACTGCTGGCTGGTGTGTGATGTGTACAGTGGTATTTAAACTGTGTAGAGCTGAGGAAATGGCTTTGTTAGTAAAGGCAATGACCTCAGTTCAATTCCCAGAACATATGTAAAAATGGCAGGCATAGTGGCATGTTCATGTAGTCCCAGCACTGAGGAGGCAGAGATAGGCTAGACAGTCTAGCCTAGTTGGTGAGTTCTGGGCCAGTGGGAGACCATCTTGAAAGAGAAAGCTCCAAGAACACATCAGAACCATCATCCACCATGACCAAGTCAGCTTCATCCCACAGATGCAGGGATGGTTCAACATATGAAAATCTGTCAACATTATAAACATAAATATAAAATCTGTCCACCATATAAACAAGCTGAAAAATAAAAATCACATGATCATCTCATTAGATGCCGAAAAAGCATTTGACAAAATACAGTTTCCCTTCATGATAAAGGTCTTGGAGAGAGCAGGGATACAAGGAACGTACCTAAACATAATTAAGGCAATATACAGCAAGCCAACAGCTAACATCAAACTAAATGGAGAGAAACTCCCAGCAATTCCACTGAAATCAGGAACAAGACAAGGTTGTCCACTCTCTCCATATCTATTCAATAGAATTCTTGAGGTCCTAGCTAGAGCAATAAGACACCAAAGGGAGATCAAGGGGATACAAATT